>RQJG01057580.1:0-13943 GCA_009756435.1 Chionodraco myersi | reverse complement strand
GGGTTCGCGTGGTCATGTGGACACAGATACCACCTTAGAGTTGGGTTGTGAAAGGGATCATTCAAGGACATAGTGACACATATTGCTTCTCTCGTCAAAGTGGAAAGCTTCTAATATAATGTCTCTGGAAAATGTGATTAGTTTGTTTAATATAGAGTCGTTATCAATTTGTTTTTAAAGCTCAATGAAGACATTTGACCGGCACTTTTTTCTCATGTTGTCGATGTTGACCGGCTACAAAATGTCAAACGGAAGCTCTGGTTTCGTGTGCACACTATTCAGTAACTGTTGATGGCTGCTTGTAGGGCTCCCAGTGTACCTGCTCACAGACTCCATGTGCCGGGTGTTCAGGAGCACATTCTGAACGTGACTGCATACGTCCACCCCGGCACGCCTGAGGTTCGACCGGGGAGGCTCTGGTGGTCGTACACATCGGCCTCCGGACTGTCCCCAGCAGCCATCGTGGGATAAATTAAGGCCCTCATTGACCGGATCCAGCGCGGCCATGCAGAGCCTCTCTGTGGCCGTCTGCTCCATCCTCCCCCAGCCGGTGGACGATGGGTCCGGTGCGGGAGACGAACCTCAGGTTCAATGACCTATGTGAAAGTAAAAGGGATACCTCCCTACTGCGAAACTGTTTGTCAAAAACAGAAGAATAATAGAAACACATTTTTCCAGGGATGGCCTCTATTTAAATGTGGAGGGGAAACAGTTGCTGTTTCACTATTTAAAGACATGTTTACAAAAATGCCAAATGTCTGCGTGACTGTTAGTTATTTGGTTTTGTGAAGTATTTTTTATAAATGATGATACAAATGTGTTGCTATACTATTATATTGGGCTTTGTACAGCCTAACAATGTAATAACTATTTCTGCTTTTTAGTCTCACACAGGCAAAACTGCTGACACTCAGAAAAAGTACACATTCCATTTTGATCGGGTGTTTGGCCCCAGGCTTCACAAAAGGAGGTACAAAAAAATCACATGTAAAGTGAATATATGTGATTTCAAATAATTGGTGCTTTTGTCCATTTGTTTTCAGGTCTTTGAAGAGATCTCTCTGCTGGTGCAGTCTGCTCTGATGGCTGAGCACAAGGCTGGGAGGTGAGAGTGATGTCATGTGAAAATATATTTCCTACTAAATATGCCGGTCAGTCTTTAATTAAAATAGGGTTAGTTCATTCATACCATTTAAACACAGTGATAAATTAGCCTCTACATTAATTTGTTTGCCGATTTGCATTTTCAGTCATTATGGAGCAACATATCGTTCAGTTTGTGCTGTGTTTGTCGTCACCTGATGAGTGTATGTCCAACATGCATTCTCCTTTCCTGCATTCCTGCTGCGTTCAACTGTTGATACCAGCCAGCAATACACACCTATTGGTACTCGGGGACTGTGGCATAGAGTAGGTATTGAAACTGTAGAGGAGATGCCGTATCCCTTTTTGATTAAATGTTGTCATTCCTGTTTTATCTCCGTTCACCTTTACAGCAAGTTTGATCTAAATCTACAATGAGACTCTCTTTACACCGGCAAGGGGCCGGAGCACGAGATCTGGAAGTCTGGAATCTTTGCAGGTTAAAAGGAGAATGAAAAAAGTATGACTGGTATTTAAATTAACTGCTTGCACACCATGTTATCCGTGCAATTGTTAATTAACGGAAAATAATCTCTAGCATCCGCTCGTCCTGCCAGGTTATCGGTCTGATCGTGTTGGACGCTCGCCTCCTCCATTCAGTCTTCCAGCTGGATATCGAGGGAAGTCAAATGCAAGTGTGAGTATGAATCCAGTCATTTCGCTCCGTGTTTTGTTATGAAGCCGGCATTCAGGAAGCTGCGCTCCGATGGCGTGGATGTGGAGGCGACTTTTTTCCTGCCGAGTTTTAGTCGCCTTGTGGGGCTCGTCCTTTACTCGCTCAGAAAGATCCACACTTTGGATTTCCTAACCGACAAAAGTGACTTAATGACCAGGCACGGCTCTGAAAGAAGTCTGAGGGGTTTCCGGCTGACGTGTCAAAGCACACGCAGCGCACAGATGGAGTTATTTTTTCTTTCCTCCAACTAATAGACTAAAAATCAGTCGATTAAGACTCTTTTAGTCGACTATTTGGGGCCGCCCTACCTCAGGTGTGCTAACAGCAACCGCTCCGTCACCCTGCAGAAATATCAGTGGGGAATATTCAGCTCTACACTTCAGAAAGGAAGCTAACTTCTCCTGCAGTACTAAAAGCTATCAGCTGGAGACTGTTGGTGGTATTATACTCACTAGCCATATTTAGTCTGCTGACCAATAAGTGAACGCATTGCATTTAAATACATTCAAATGAAGCAAGCTACTGAGCAACATAAATTCGTTTTTTTTTTAAATAATGTTTTTGGTTATAATGATGAAAAAAGCTCTGGTGATGCCATGTTATCAAACTAAATAAGAGTGATGGCTTGTTTGAGGTGTCACAATCGGCCATCACAAAATAAGTACTTTCTTCTAATTCTCTGCATTGCTTTGCTAAACAGTAGAAGAAAGAAAGCAAGCTGGATAATATCTAAATCAATTGAGACATGAATAATGATACACCTGGGAAAAGATGGTGACTTCTCTGTGTTGGTGTCCAGGTAAGGCCTCCCGGACCCAACCACCTGGAAAGCGACCTTCCACTCATCCCTAAAGCGTCTGCTGGACATCAAGGAGGTGAAGGATGAATATAGAAATAACACATTTAAAATATACAAGATGCTCTCCTCCTCTGGGATGAAGAAAGGTGAGCACAGAGGAGGCCCGGCGCCACCTCAAGGACCTGATGGATGAGAGAAAGGTGAGCACAGAGGAGGCCCGGCGCCACCTCAAGGACCTGATGGAGGAGAGAAAGGTGAGCACAATCACTTGGAAAGCGACCTTCCTTCAGGTGAAGGATAAATATACAAATAACCCATTTAAAATATGTAAGATGCACAGCTCCTCGAAGAAGGCAGACAAAAAGGAGTAAAGAGGTACATGAACAGAACATTTTCTGGATTGAGTAAAAATAATAACCCAAATCTCATAGACATAACCCGGGTGAATATATTCCACACGTTGCTCACCGTGAAAGCTCTTGCTCTCGATTCCTTCTTGCATTTTGTATAAATCTGGAAAAAACATTACACCATGTTTTATGCCATCAAATTGAGACACAACGGTTTGTAGGTTTTAGTCTAGCCCACAACAGAACAGAACATTCAACCTTTAAGCTAATAGATATTTGTTGTGATTATCGTAGTTTCTGAAATACAGCCGTTATAGTTTGACCAATTGAAGATTTGTTCTAAGCTCAGAGGACACCCCCGCACATCGGTTAATAAAAAAAACACATGGTTCCCTCGTGGAATATGGGCATTGTAGTTCTTTGTGGACGATGTGTCTACAACGAAAGCTCCATTTACTGCACTGAGTAATGCTTGAATTACCTACATGTTCAGTCGCAGCCAATGGGTCTGTCTGGGAGCAACCAACAGGAAGTCAGTCATTATTGAGAGACAGATTAATGTGTTTATTTGGATCTTATAAGATTTGGGGGGAAACCGATCAACGTCACGTCTTTAAATGTTTGAGCATGTCCAACGTGTCCTCTGTGTATGTGTGCGTCTCAGACAGCTGTCCACGGAGCAGGCGGTGCTGCAGGAGACCCTCCACAAGGAGTCCATGGAGAACGAGGAGCTGATGTGGAAGCTGCACAACGGAGACCTGAGCAGCCCCCGCGAGGTGTCCCCCACCTCCCCCTCCCCGCAAGGTGTCCCACTCCCTCCCCCGCAAGGTGTCCCCCACCTCCCCCTCCCCCGCAAGGTGTCCCCCACCCTCCCCCGCCAGGTGTCCCCCACCTCCACCTCCCCCTCCCCCGCAAGGTGTCCCCCACCTCCACCTCCCCTCCCGCAAGGTGTCCCCCACCTCCCCTCCCCCGCAAGGCTGTCCCCACCTCCCCCTCCCCCGCAAGTGTCCCCCACCTCCCCCTCCCCCGCAGGTTGTTCCCCACCTCCACCTCGCCACCTCCCCTCCCCCGCAAAGGTGTCCCCCCACCTCCCCCTCCCCCGCAAGGTTGTTCCCCACCTCCCCCTCCCCGCAAGGGTTGTCCCCACTCCCCCTCCCCCGCAAGGGTGTCCCCCAACCTCCACCTCCCCCACCCCCGCAAGGTGTCCCCCACCTTTCCACCTCCCCCTCCCCCGCAAACGGTGTCCCCTACCTTCACCTCCTCCACCTTCCCCGCAAGGTGTTCCCCCACCTCCACCTCCCCCGCAAAGGTGTCCCCCACCTCAAACACATCCCCCACCCCCCAAGGTGCCCCCACCCTCCACCGCAAGGTGTTCCCCCACCTCCACCTCCCCCACCCCCGCAAGGTGTCCCCCACTCCACCGCCAAGGTTGCCCCCACTTCCCCCGCAAGGTGTCCCCCACTTCCCCCGCAAGGTGTCCCCCACCTCGCCCGCAAGGGTGTCCCCCACTCCCCTCGGGCCTGCAAGGTGTCCCCCACCTCCACCTCCCCCGAAGTGTCCCCCACTCCACCTCCCCCGCAAGGTGTTCCCCCACCTCCACCTCCCCACCTCCACCTCCCCCGCAAGGTGTCCCCCACCTCCACCTCCACCGCGCTCCTTCAGCCTCCAGTCTCCCCGCAGCTCCGGAGTCTTCTTGTTACTTGTTGGAAAGGCTCACACACACTACATGCAGTAAAAGATACACACACACTACATGCAGTAAAAGATACACACGCACTACATGCAGTAAAAGACACACACATGTTGACACGAATGGAAATCCAGAATAGCCATCACTACAGATAACCTTGTCCCTCCTCAGAGTCTTTTATATGCATTGAATATAAACTGCTCCATTTCCTCACGGCTAACTGCAGAAGAGTGACAGTCAAAGTCATCTTCCCATCCCCAGGGCTGTTCGAGTCTCGACCCGTGTTCAGAATTAATTTAGTTTTCTTTAAAGGTTGGGATTTTGTACACCGAGGCTGTCCGTTCTGTGGCCTCAAACTTGTTTTATTGTTGTTTTGACCAAAGGACCAATCCAAGTGTTTGAGTCTTGGTAGTCACCCTCACTGAACCCTCCTACTGCAGCTTTAACATTGGGGTCTTTGCAAAGACTTGAGCAGAAGAGGCTTTGTACGGGAGACCCTGCAATGTCTCAGAAAAGAGTATTTTGTGTGGATTTGTTATTATTGGTTTGTTGACCCTGAATATGCAATTAATAAAGTATTGTTTTAAAGCTGGTGTAGCATCGTTTTAAAACCTTCATCTCCTTTCACTCACCAGCCACTTTATACACCTTGCTAGCACCAGGTCAGAGCCTCTTGCCTTCAGAACTCTTAATTCTTCGTGGCATGGACTCGACAAGATGCAGGAGACATTCCTCAGAGAGTGTGGTCCATATTGACATGCTAGCAGGCAGTCGCTGCACATCATGATGCGAATCTCCTCTCCACTACATCCCAAAGGTGATATATTGGATCTACTGAAAATAATAATGGGGATATAAGGAAAACAGACACTCGTCACCGAGGTCACGATATCAATCGATCCAGCAGAGCAATAGCCTATAGAAGGCTTTGGAGCCAGGGCCAAAGACACTTGGAAGCAGACCTGGGATACAGCAAGTTGTACACCCTTCAGCAGCAGAGGGCTGAGTCCTGTCCACCACTGGCTGAAGGCTGCATTGCATCAGCTACCTCCACTCTGACATCCAGCACTCCAGGTCAGCTCACTGTAGTGTATGTTTTACAGCCCTGACTTGCCCAGCGCCTCCTGTCCCCTTAGCTCTGACTTGCCCAGGGAAGTACATCTACTGCCCCTCCAGAGTCTTCTCCTTATATAATGCACAGGGCATGGAGAAGGAGATGACGTGGCCGGACTTCCAGCAGTCGGACTTCTATGATGCTGAAAGGGACCGATGGATTGCAGACAAAAGGAAGCCCTAACCTACCCTCACATGCACACATGCACACGCCACTTCCTGGGTCTACCAAGTTGCATACTAACATACAAACTAAGACGTTTTGCCTGCAACACAAACGAGACTCCTAAACTATCAGCCTTTTCACCAGTCCTGACAATCCTGCCAATAACAAAACAGTTTTGGTTAATGCCCTCAAAAAACTCAATTCATAATAAAGAATAATAATCATTTCAAGGATTTCTATGGGTCCTCCACTCCAACCTTGTCAGTGCTGGGGCCTTAAACATGTAATGTATTTAAATGTTGCACTAGAATATTATATACTAGATTAAATGAATGAACAATAATTGCACTAGAATAAATATAATTATTGCACTAGAATACATTTAAACAAATGCCAAGTAAGAGGGTATAAATCACTAAAATGAGAATAGAATGCAGAATAGTAACCATACAAGAGCATGAGGTGAAAACATTTCAGATAATGGATGGTGGTGAGATCAAATAAATCTATAACAAAACAATACACTATCTTCTGCTAAATTATAATATTATATTAAATATTAAGGTGCAATACAACATATCATATAGTCCCAAAATACAAAGAATATAATATGGTTCAATCTTTTTTTCAGGATCTTTGTTCTCTGTAGTGTATTGTGTTTTAATATTTCTGTTTTTGAATAAATGATCTTGAATGCATCACTGTGGCTGTCTTTACTTGATAGAGGAAGTAATAGTGATAGAAAATGAAACGATAGCCTCATCCCAATACCCCTCCTCGACTCCTCTCTTCCCCCTCCTCCGGGACTTGACCCGGAAATCGATCAAGACACGCCATTTTGAAGGACGTCCCAATAGCTGAAATGTACACTGAGGAGTCGAGGAGGGGTGAGGGAGGAGACGAAAGGGAGGATACACGCGGAAGTGTTTTCACTACTCGCTTATAAAAGCCCCACCTTCACAGCTGGTCCATTTCAACAGAGGAAAACCGATGAGTGGAAAAGCGTCACATCAATGTATAAGTGCTCACAGCTCCGTGGGAATTATTATGTGCAATTCATTTCTAAAAGGCTTTCACATTACTATCATTATATTTTTATTTAAATCTAGGCAACATTTTACAACAAAACGGAACACAAAAGCAGGACTAACCATCATACATTGAATTCCTTGACTAACAAGAGAAAGATTCATTCATTTAAATAAATATTTAACAATTAATGGGCCGGTTCTAAAGGTTCTTCAGTTCAGCCCGATGAGAGGGGATACAGCTGTGCACGTGTCATCATTAACAGACATCGTTTAAAAGTGACGTTTGAGTGAACGTGGACATCCCAATTAATACCTGAGGACTCCTCTGTCCTCGCGTCACCTCCTCGAGTCCCTCGCTCGCATCTTACGGAGGCGGAGCTAAGACGCAAGGAAGGGACGCGAGTGAGGGAAAGGAGGAGTCGAGGAGGGGTATTGGGATGAGGCTCAACTATTTTGAGTAGAATTTACTCACTAAACCCGTGTTAAGTGTGCTAAAATGGATTATGTAACGTAACCTTTTTTCTTTTTGTACATTCAGATCAATTCTATAGTTTAATTCCTACATACAAAAATTAAGTTGAATTTCATCAAACATTTTCAGCCACGCGGGAGACCGGGGTTCAATTCCCCGACGGGGAGTGTAAGCACTTTTTTGTTGATGTGGTTAACAGCCATGCAGAAAAAGAATGCCCCTGAACCACCTATAATGGAGAATACATTTTGGACAACTGTAAAGACTGTCGAGACCAGGAGGAACAGGGCGCAAACGCAAAGCAGGACATCTAAAGGAACTTATAAGTGGACGACCGAATGTTGGTGTCCATAAAGGCTTGCCATAGTTTCCTGGTTCTGGCTGTCCATGGAGCACATGAGTAGATTTGTCCTCTTCCCATCAATATTGTCCTGATGAAATCCAAGGGCCCTTATTTCTGTCAGTATTGAGCGATTGTCTGATGAACAGTCTATCAACAGTCAACAGCTTGTTTGATCCCTTGGAGCTTCAGATTCCCAGGTAGTACTTTCCAGTTTCTCTCATCAACCCGCCAGATCAGAAATGAATACACTACAAAAGATATGCCCCGTGTGAGGCTCAAACTCACGACCTTCAGATTATGAGACTGACGCGCTGCCTACTGCGCCAACGAGGCCCAAAACCAACATTCTGTTAGGTGACAATGGCAGAGTCCACAATAAAGGGGTCAAGCCAAGCAGGTCTTGGCTTGACCCCTTTATGCTGGACTCCGCTAGAGGTCTAAAGGTCGAAACGTCAAACGCAGATGAGCTCACGCAGGGAAGAAAAGTAATCGCCCGTAGCATAGAGCAAGAAGGGGAATCAAAGAGTCTGGCTGAAAGAGCAATTTGAGTAACTATTTTTGAGTAATTTCAACTTAATTATACTGATAATTTTCAGCTCAACTATTTTTGAGTAATTTCAACTTAATCATACTGATCATTTTCAGCTCAACTAATTTGAGTAATTTCAACTTAATCATACTGATCATTTTCAGCTCAACTATTTTTGAGTAATTGCAACTTATTCATACTGATAATTTTCAGCTCAACTATTTTGAGTAGAATTTACTCACTAAACCCATGTTAAGTGTGCTAAAATGGATTATGTAACGTAACCTTTTTTCTTTTTGTACATTCAGATCAATTCTATAGTTTAATTCCTACATACAAAAATGAAGTTGAATTTCATCAAACATTTTCAGCCACGCGGGAGACCGGGGTTCAATTCCCCGACGGGGAGTGTAAGCACTTTTTTGTTGATGTGGTTAACAGCCATGCAGTACAGACATTCAGAAAAAGAATGCCCCTGAACCACCTATAATGGAGAATACATTTTGGACAACTGTAAAGACTGTCTGTCGAGACCAGGAGGAACAGGGCGCAAACGCAAAGCAGGACATCTAAAGGAACTTATAAGTGGACGACCGAATGTTGGTGTCCATAAAGGCTTGCCATAGTTTCCTGGTTCTGGCTGTCCATGGAGCACATGAGTAAATTGTTCCTCTTTGCATGCATATTGCCCTGATGAAATCCAAGGGCCCTTATTTCTGTCAGTCGTGAGCGATTGTCTGATGAACAGTCTATCAACAGTCAACAGCTTGTTTGATCCCTTGGAGCTTCAGATTCCCAGGTAGTACTTTCCAGTTTCTCTCATCAACACGGCGTAAGGAACTATGTGAATTTGGGCAACTCATTGTTCACAGGATTTCCTTGCCATTTAATACTGAAGTGGATGGCGTTGAATCATGCTCGTTACCCGCCAGATCACCAGCAAGAACCAAATGAATACACTACAAAACAAATGCCCCGTGTGAGGCTCGAACTCACGACCTTCAGATTATGAGACTGACGCGCTGCCTACTGCGCCAACGAGGCCCAAAAGCAACATTCCGTTGGGTGACAATGGCAGAGTCCACAATAAAGGGGTCAAGTCTGTGGAGACCAGGAGGAACAGGACGTAGACGCAAAGCAGGTCATCTAAAGGAACTTATAAGTGGACGACAGACTCTCCCCATTCTCTTCTGATGACAACATGTTAAATGAAATGTTGGTGTCCTTAAAGGCTTGTTATAGTTTCCTAGTTCTGGCTGTCCATGGAGCACATGAGTAGATTTGTCCTCTTCCCATCAATATTGTCCCGATGAAATCCAAGGGCCCTTATTTCTGTCAGTAGTGAGCGATTGTCTGATGAACAGTCTATCAACAGTCAACAGCTTGTTTGATCCCTTGGAGCTTCAGATTCCCAGGTAGTACTTTCCAGTTTCTCTCATCAACACGGCGTAAGGAACTATGTGAATTTGGGCAACTCATTGTTCACAGGATTTCCTTGCCATTTAATACTGAAATGGATGGCGTTGAATCATGCTCGTTACCCGCCAGATCACCAGCAAGAACCAAATGAATACACTACAAAACAAATGCCCCGTGTGAGGCTCAAACTCACGACCTTCAGATTATGAGACTGACGCGCTGCCAACTGCGCCAACGAGGCCCAAAAGCAACATTCCGTTGGGTGACAATGGCAGAGTACACAATAAAGGGGTCAAGTCTGTGGAGACCAGGAGGAACAGGACGTAGACGCAAAGCAGGTCATCTAAAGGAACTTATAAGTGGACGACAGACTCTCCCCATTCTCTTCTGATGACAACATGTTAAATGAAATGTTGGTGTCCTTAAAGGCTTGTTATAGTTTCCTAGTTCTGGCTGTCTATGGAGCACATGAGTTGATTTTTCCTCTTTCCATCTATATTGCCCTGATGAAATCCAAGGACCCTTATTTCTGTCAGGCTTGCCATAGTTTCCTGGTTCTGGCTGTCCATGGAGCACATGAGTAGATATGTCCTCTTCCCATCAATATTGTCCCGATGAAATCCAAGGGCCCTTATATCATTTGTCTGATGAACAGTCTATCAACAGTCAACAGCTTGTTTGATCTCTTGGAGCTTCAGATTCCAAGGTAGTACTTTCCAGTTTCTCTCATCAACACCGCGTAAGGAACTATGTGCATTCGGGCTACTCATTAGAACTTAAAGGAAGTGCATTGGCCGGGAATCGAACCTGGGCCTCCCTTGTGGCAGGCGAGAATTCTACCACTGAACCACCAATGCTTACGTTGAGGTCTTCTTACCACTCCGAAAATAAAATCAGGCGGGAGTTCGATTCCCGGGCGAGGCAAGCGCAATTTTTGGAAAGGGCCTTAATTCCTGCCAATGTTGAATACCTGACACACTTGAGGAAGGCTGTTGTTTATGTGCTAAAAGATTTTGCATTCAAGATCGGAAGAGAAAATTCACAGGATTGCCTTGCCATTTAATACTGAAATGGATGGCGTTGAATCATGCACGTTACCCGCCAGATCAGAAATGAATACACTACAAAAGATATGCCCCGTGTGAGGCTCGAACTCACGACCTTCAGATTATGAGACTGACGCGCTGCCTACTGCGCCAACGAGGCCCAAAACCAACATTCTGTTAGGTGACAATGGCAGAGTCCACAATAAAGGGGTCAAGCCAAGCAGGTCTTGGCTTGACCCCTTTATGCTGGACTCCGCTAGAGGTCTAAAGGTCGAAACGTCAAACGCAGATGAGCTCACGCAGGGAAGAAAAGTAATCGCCCGTAGCATAGAGCAAGAAGGGGAATCAAAGAGTCTGGCTGAAAGAGCAATTTGCTTTCATTTACAAGATGTGCATTGGTAAGGAATGGAATTAGATGGGCGGAGTCAGGACTGTCAAACATCTCCTCGTTAGTATAGTGGTCAGTATCCCCGCCTGTCACGCGGGAGACCGGGGTTCAATTCCCCGACGGGGAGTGTATGCACTTCTTTGTTGATGTGGTTAACAGCCATGCAGTACAGACATTCAGAAAAAGAATGCCCCCAACCACCTATAATGGAGAATACATTTTGGACAACTGTAAAGACTGTCTGTCGAGACCAGGAGGAACAGGGCGCAAACGCAAAGCAGGACATCTAAAGGAACTTATAAGTGGACGACTGAATGTTGGTGTCCATAAAGGCTTGCCATTATTTCCTTTACTGAAAAAAATTGTTATGTTGAATTTACTTAATGTTATTAAGGTAAGTGGTTGCACGAAACAAATGTATCTAAATCCAGATATATATTTTTTAAGTTCACTGTACTTATTAGTTTTGAGTAATTTCAACTTAATTATACTGATAATTTTCAGCTCAACTATTTTTGAGTAATATCAACTTAATTATACTGATAATCTTCAGATCAACTATTTTGAGTAATTTCAACTTAATCATACTGATCATTTTCAGCTCAACTAATTTGAGTAATTTCAACTTAATTATACTGATAATCTTCAGATCAACTATTTTGAGTAATTTCAACTTAATCATACTGATCATTTTCAGCTCAACTATTTTTGAGTAATTGCAACTTATTCATACTGATAATTTTCAGCTCAACTATTTTGAGTAGAATTTACTCACTAAACCCATGTTAAGTGTGCTAAAATGGATTATGTAACGTAACCTTTTTTCTTTTTGTACATTCAGATCAATTCTATAGTTTAATTCCTACATACAAAAATTAAGTTGAATTTCATCAAACATTTTCAGCCACGCGGGAGACCGGGGTTCAATTCCCCGACGGGGAGTGTAAGCACTTTTTTGTTGATGTGGTTAACAGCCATGCAGAAAAAGAATGCCCCTGAACCACCTATAATGGAGAATACATTTTGGACAACTGTAAAGACTGTCGAGACCAGGAGGAACAGGGCGCAAACGCAAAGCAGGACATCTAAAGGAACTTATAAGTGGACGACCGAATGTTGGTGTCCATAAAGGCTTGCCATAGTTTCCTGGTTCTGGCTGTCCATGGAGCACATGAGTAGATTTGTCCTCTTTGCATGCATATTGCCCTGATGAAATCCAAGGGCCCTTATTTCTGTCAGTAGTGAGCGATTGTCTGATGAACAGTCTATCAACAGTCAACAGCTTGTTTGATCCCTTGGAGCTTCAGATTCCCAGGTAGTACTTTCCAATTTCTCTCATCAACACGGCGTAAGGAACTATGTGAATTTGGGCAACTCATTGTTCACAGGATTTCCTTGCCATTTAATACTGAAATGGATGGCGTTGAATCATGCTAGTTACCCGCCAGATCACCAGCAAGAACCAAATGAATACACTACAAAACAAATGCCCCGTGTGAGGCTCGAACTCACGACCTTCAGATTATGAGACTGACGCGCTGCCTACTGCGCCAACGAGGCCCCAAAGCAACATTCCGTTGGGTGACAATGGCAGAGTCCACAATAAAGGGGTCAAGTCTGTGGAGACCAGGAGGAACAGGACGTAGACGCAAAGCAGGTCATCTAAAGGAACTTATAAGTGGACGACAGACTCTCCCCATTCTCTTCTGATGACAAAATGTTAAATGAAATGTTGGTGTCCTTAAAGGCTTGTTATAGTTTCCTAGTTCTGGCTGTCTATGGAGCACATGAGTTGATTGTTCCTCTTTCCATCTATATTGCCCTGATGAAATCCAAGGACCCTTATTTCTGTCAGGCTTGCCGTAGTTTCCTGTTTCTGGCTGTCCATGGAGCACATGAGTAGATTTGTCCTCTTCCCATCAATATTGTCCCGATGAAATCCAAGGGCCCTTATATCTGTCAGTATTGAGCGATTGTCTGATGAACTATCAACAGTCAACAGCTTGTTTGATCTCTTGGAGCTTCAGATTCCAAGGTAGTACTTTCCAGTTTCTCTCATCAACACCGCGTAAGGAACTATGTGAATTCGGGCTACTCATTAGAACTTAAAGGAAGTGCATTGGCCGGGAATCGAACACGGGCCTCCCGCATGGCAGGCGAGAATTCTACCACTGAACCACCAATGCTTACATTGAGGTCTTCTTACCACTCTGAAAATAAAATCGGGCGGGAGTTCGATTCCCGGGCGAGACAAGCGCAATTTTTGGAAAGGGCCTTTATCCCTGCCAATGTTGAATACCTGCCACACTCGAGGAAGGCTGTTGTTTATGTGCTAAAAGATTTTGCATTCAAGATCGGAAGAGAAAATTCACAGGATTGCCTTGCCATTTAATACTGAAATGGATGGCGTTGAATCATGCACATTACCCGCCAGATCAGAAATGAATACACTACAATATTTATGCCCCGTGTGAGGCTTGAACTCACGACCTTCAGATTATGAGACTGACGCGCTGCCTACTGCGCCAACGAGGCCCAAAAGCAACATTCTGTTGGGTGACAATGGCGGAGTCCAGCATAAAGGAGTCAAGCCAAGACCTGTTCTAGAGGTCTAAAGGGCGAAACGTCAAACGCAGATGAGCTAACGCAGGGAAGAAAAGTAATCGCCCGTAGCATAGAGCAAGAAGGGGAATCAAAGAGTCTGGCTGAAAGAGCAATTTGATTTCATTTACAAGATGTGCATTGGTAAGGAATGGAATTCGATGGGCGGAGTCAGGA
>RQJG01057579.1:0-104577 GCA_009756435.1 Chionodraco myersi | reverse complement strand
CACACATCACAGACACACCAACATACCACAGACACATCACAGACACACAATTACACCACAGGCAAACACACACACACACACACAGGGGAGCAATACTGCGTTTACCTAGCTATCTTAATTAATGTCATTCATCTGAACTAAATCACAGACTTCATTCATCCATTGCATGCATTCTCTCTCTTTATATACAGAGTCATATTAAAGAAGTAGAAATACACAAAACGTACCGTAGGCAGATGGCGAGTCGCTCGGCGGGTCCGATTGACAAACGCATACGGGTGTCTGCCTTTGCAATCAGTGGACCGACTTTTCCGAGCAACTCGTCGAACGCGTCTTTGCTCATCCCTGCTGAAACAGTTCACCATCCAGGCGGATCTCTTGGACAAGAACGTGGTATTCCCCCCGTTGCAGACGTTTTCTGAGTATCGGATGTACCCAACAGCGACGCACTATACGTGGCCTCCTGCGAGACATTGAATAAACCAACGCTACCGTTGCTACAAAACCGGCATCCATTTTGGCAATAGTAAAGAAGAGCCGGGCTTTTTTTTGCTTTGTATGCCGGGGGCGGGCGGGAGATTCCTGATTGGTTGTTGGTCGCCTTGGGCGCGAGAAAGCGCGAAGCCTCAGACACGCCCAGCTTCAAGCTTTTCTGACGCCTGTAGTGTGTACGGGCCGTTACTTGTCTTTTTGGAGTTACATTTTCTAAATGAATGGCCAGTGAATAAATATACATGTGTAATATTATTCATTTATAGTCCAATATTATCCTATAAGTATAAGCCAGTGAATTAATCTAATCTCTTTGTTTTTCCACATTTGTTAGATGGGGTGTGACCCCAGCAGGACAAAGCCACACACCCAGAAGACTTTCAGGGAGCAGCTTGCTGCAGAATTGTTGGAGTTTGCTGAAGGCCCTGCTGAAGGCCCTGCACCTCCACCACCCCCTCCTCCACCACCCACATGCATGCCCGAGTATTATGGGGAAGATGCCACCAAGGTCAGGAAGAACTGCGGGAGGTGCCTAGATGCTGTACTCAAAAGGGTGAAGACACCTGTGTACTGCAGGAAGTGCCAGGTCCCTCATACCTACCTGAACTTTATACCTACCTGAACATTTTGCGAGTGTTTATTTAAAAAAAAAAAATACTTGTTTTTATATACCTTGTGTGATTTTATTGTATAGTGTGTTGGTAAAATATTTGTTGTTTTTACAAACCTACAGTGTGGTTGTATTGTATAGTACGTTGGTAACATGTTTGTTTTTACATGCCTATAGTGATGATAACCTGTGAACATGACAGGAAAATCCACATGACATTAATACAGAGCAGGCAGAACTGAAATCTGCATTCAAAAAATACACTTTACCAAAGCTTGAGGAAAATATCACAACATAACCCCTTTATGAGCCAAACCACCATGAAAGAAAACTATGGTGCTATATCTTATCCCACTGAAAAGGCACTGCATCGATACCGTTAAAATATTGGCATAGTTCATCCCTGTGATGCTTGGCTTGAGCTGGATTATTGGTGGTGGGTGGCAGGGTGGCTTGCCGTAGGTCAGGGTCTTGTCTCCAGCTTCCTGGGACAGTGCCATGATCGGGTACTTCCTGGTCAACAACTCCCACCATGTATGTGCTACAGTTCTCTGTGCGCAGGAAGTTGTGCAGAGCACAGCAAGCCAAAACAATGGCCTCCACTTTGGCAGTGTCTTGAATGTTTATGGTGGTTAGGAAGACCCGAAAACGGTTGGCTAGGATGCCAAAGGCATTTTCTACCACCCTCCGAGCCCGTGACAGCCTGTAGTTGAAGATGCGTTGCTCTACAGCTAGCCTGCGGTTCGGATAGGGCTTCATGAGGTACTCTTTCAGGGGAAATGCCTCATCTGCCACAATGTGGTAACAAACCGCCTGGTCAGAAGCAGGAAGTGGTGCAGGTGCAGGGATGTTGAATGTCCTATTCTCCAAGGCATCCTGCAGTGAGCATCCACCAAACACACCACCATCTGAAATCCTCCCATTACAACCTACATCTACATACAATAACTTGTAGTTGCTGTCGACCAGTGCCATTAGCACTATTGAAAATGTATGTTTGTAGTTGAAGTAGGTTGATCCAGTTCCTGGAGGCGGGCGGATGTTGATGTGTTTCCCATTCAGGGCACCTAGGCAGTTTGGGAAGTCCCACTGAGCCTGGAATCCATCAGCTACTTGCTGCCACTCTTCCACTGTGTCTGGGCACTGAAAAACAAAACATGTATTTTTTAAGACCCATGCTTCATATGGCAAACCAAACATTTGCTGTTCAAATGCCTACAGACCTCACTGTATTACATAGAGTTTGCACAGTAAAACCAGTAAGTATCCACACATACCTTCAGGTATTTCTCTTTTAAAACCTCGTAAATGGCTGTACAGTACTCAGGAACGAATTGCCGGATGGTTGACACTCCCACTCGGAACTGGTTGGAAAGGCTCCTGAAGCTTTCCTCTGCAAATATTAACAAACACATAACTGAGTTATCTACACAAGCAGCTGAACAAAACACTCATTAGCTACAAAACAACAGGTTATAGTTTGATTACTTTAGCTACTATGAAGATTCAGACAAATGATACAAAATATAATGAAATATTTTAACAAGCATTATTATAGGAAGAAGATAACGCTTTATTGATCCCTTGGTAAATTCTCAAGCAACCAAGCAGTACTTTGGTTTTGTACTTACACTAGTACATCTACATTACACTGCGGTATTACTACTTACTAAAGCAAAATATACAATAATATACAAAGTGCTGCAATTTTAAATATAGCAACATCTTTAGCTTGCATACCTGTTGCCAAAAATCGCAGCGTAACCATCAGACGTGTCCCCACGGAGATGCAATCCCGGTAGTTGGTGTTTTCCCTCTGGATGATTGGAGTGATGAGTTCCTCCAACATGTGGAACTGCACAGGAAAAAGCCGAGCGAAATTTCTGAAATATGGCACTTCATTGAATTCCAGCTCTCGACACAGGTTCGGGAAAGCCCCATGAGCTTCTCGCTGTAGTATCCATGACTTCACCCATTTAGTGCGGTTTCTCCTAATTCTTCGCTTCCGCTTCTTGAGAGACTGTTGCTTGAGAATGTCTTCCACAAGTAACACTGCAATGGCTGATAGCTCCAGTGCCGCACGAAACATGTTTTAGATGGACGAGAGGGAAAATGGAACACACACGCTATTTGTTGTTGTTTATATCACGGTCTGTTCTTCTTCTCTGTCTTCCGGTTGTTGCCTCTTTTGAATGACGAATACACAATACCGCCGCCTGCTGGTAAGGAGAGTTATTGCCACTCACGCACTGAAGTCGGTGCGGTGTGTTCCCGTGCGACACATGGCCAAAACGCAGGAGAACACGGCCAGGCAACAGCCGACTTCAGCGTCGGCTAGTCCTCTGGTGACTGCTTGGTGTGTCAGGGCCTTTAGGGAAACTTCCATCCTACATCTGCTCCCTGATCTCACGGCGAATTGTAAGTGGCTACTGCCTGAGATCGCATGCTGTAGTTTTATTAAATGTGCCAACTGCTAGGACTGTCTTAGGAAAGATAGCTTTTAGATGTGCAGCTCCTCTGTCTTGGAATAGTCTGCAATTGAAATGGAAACTGAGCAATCTGGTGCCACTAAATGTTTTTAAAGCTCGGTTGGATGCTACTCAATCGGAAGCTGTTGGTACCTGCTCATGTGGATAGTTATTGTAAATTGTAATCCCTGTAATGATGCAGTAAAATGTCCTTTTTGTTGTTCTGTTTATGTTTTTATGTTTCATGTGGAACCTACAGGTCTCCCTTGAAAAAGAGATCAATGATCTCAATGGGATACACCTGGATAAATAAAGGTTTGAAATGAAATGAGGTGACACAGAATCGAAGGGTACCCTCATTATCACTCAAGTATCTGAACTCGCGGAGATAATAACAAGAACAGACATCAAAACATATGGCGCTAGGTAGCTAAAAACGCTAACATGGCTCACCTGTGTCGTAGCCTGGTCAAAAGTGGTCTTTAATGGTATTAAAACGATAAAAACGCTGCTGAAGTTAATCCATAGGTTAATCCAATGTGTCTGTGTCCCTTTGAAATGATTTCTGATAATCCATAAGCAATAAACCTGCGTTTCTGTTTCTAGAAGTCAGACCTATGACAGCTTCACTCTGGAGCAAAACTGTGTGCGTGAAGCCCACACCTTTTTGTTTTAGACTGTGTGTGAGTGGGGAGATTCCCCTTCAATTCTATTGGCTCTAACGGTCAGAAAGAGATGTCAATCACCAAAATCGACCAATGGGTTCCAGAGAAACGGTAAAACCCCCATTTCCACCCAAATCACCTCAGAGGTGGAGTTTGTTTTGCTAAACCTCTCTAAAAAGGTCAAATGTCACTTGTTTTGCATCAATCTTGATACAGGGTACTTATATGTTGTACTTTGGATTCCTAAAGCTTTTAGTCTACCTTACCATCATCCAAGGGTAGTTTTCACTATAAGTAACAAATATTTTTTGGACGGACACTATAATTTACAGTTTTTTACTATGTTCAATCTGAATTTTCTTTAAAATAAAAAAACATCTATATTGATTCTGACTTTTCTACATCCAACTCACAGGTTTATCATTACTTTGAGAAATAAGATTATTAATGTAACCCTTTTAGAAGGGAAGATATGGTCATTTGTTCTGGGAATGTCATTTTCGAGCCTGAGACCTGAAAAACAGGCTCAGGGCTAGTTAAAAGTAGGGCTGAACGATATACCGTGTCATGGCGATAAACACGATATGCGCATGCGCGATATTCACGCCGCAGGGACTTGCGGTTTTATTCATTTTTTTTAAAATGCTAACGCACTTTAGCACAGAATTCAAAATAAAGATACCCTTATTACTTATCGAAACTGCACATATAATATATCCGATTAAAGCTGAGACTCCACAGATTATTTAAAGGGGACCTATTATGCAAAATGCACCTTTGTACGTCTTTTATACATGAATATGTGTCCCTGGTGTTCCACGGAACTCACCAAGTGTCAGAAAACACAACCCTCTCTATTTTCCTCCTTCGCCAAATCTCTAAAAAAGGGGCTGCAACGGATCTGAAAAAAACGGATCCAGATTTCAACACTTTTCTACGTCACAGAGAAGTCCTCGGCTTATTGGTCAACTCTCCACCTATCAGGGGAATGAGCCACGGCCACGTGCATTGCCAAACCTCTCATTCGCATATAGGCTATCGGCAGGCTAAATCAACCCACATCTGTGTTTTTGCCTGCTCTTGCCAGGATGTCTAAGATAGTTAAACGTTGTGCTGTTGTTGGCTGCAAGACTCGGGACAGGGGACTGCATGCAATGCCATCAGTGGAAAAAGAAATGAATCTGTGGCTAGACTTCATTTACAAGGGACATGTGCCAGAAGACCACGGCAGATTTCTGTTTGTGTGTTCCAAACATTTTACGACGGACATGTTTATGAACTTGTCTCAAGTCCAACACGGATATGCCTCCAAAGTAATGCTAAACCCGGGATCAATACCAACCATCCGGGACCAGGCCAGTGAGGACACATCCAATTTTGAAGTTGTAAGTTTGTATTTAGCGGTGTTTTTCCTGATAAAGCTATCTCTAGCTTGTAGCATGTAGCATTTAGCTTCGCCGTATCAATGTCGCCTCAAACCCAAATAGTAATCGGTTAGGTGTTTATATATTTTTGTAGCATTTTATTTTGTACGCTCCGCAGTCTCTGCTTTGTCTTTTATTTGAATTATCAGGCATTTGCTAACATGTTCAGACATACTGCCGTAATGGCGATCTGTGTGAAGGCTGTAAAGCCACGCCCTAGGCGATAACACAAGTATTTATTCTCCTATTTATTAGTATTTTGTATCCTCTAAAATCATATTGAGTAAGTTATAATAACAAACGTAATCTTCTGTAGGCAAGTGTCGTTTTTTCCAGCGTTATATGTAAAAGCTTTTGTGATTGTAGTCTGTAAGAACGATCAGATATCATCGATCTGTAAGCTAAGCTACGCTACGCTAATGAGACATGCCGTTTTTTCCAGCGTTATATGTAAAAGCTTTTGTGATTGTAGTCTGTAAGAACGATCAGATATCATCGATCTGTAAGCTAAGCTACGCTACGCTAATGAGACATGCCGTTTTTTCCAGCGTTATATTTAAAAGCTTTTGTGATTGTAGTCTGTAAGAACGATCAGATATCATCGATCTGTAAGCTAGCTACGCTACGCTACGCTAATGAGACATGCCGTTTTTTGCAGCGTTATATGTAAAAGCTTTTGTGTGTTTACTTGTTTGCGCACATGAATATAAATGGGGGTGTGTTAGGATACAACACTGTGTATGTATGCGAGGGGGGACACACACCACGAGTAAAACTGAGCTAAAGCCCCGTTGGTCTGTTGTTGTTGACAAGGCCTTACCTCTAGCAACAGGCTAATTAGTGGCTAGCACTCATTACAGTCAGTCTACTGAGCTCAGCCCCTCTCCAACACATCACCTGTATTGAGTCAGAAACACAGCATGCACGTTACGGTTCAAAACTAACTCAGATTGGAAAAGGCTAAGCAAAGAGCTTTGCTAAATAGAGAGTTTTGCTAAATAGAGAGTTTTAGCCCCATCTTTTGGGATTTCAGACTATATTTATCCAAATAGTATTTTCTCATCCTGAATACTAAGTTGAGATGATTTTGTTC
Source organism: Chionodraco myersi (assembly GCA_009756435.1). NCBI lineage: Eukaryota > Metazoa > Chordata > Actinopteri > Perciformes > Channichthyidae > Chionodraco > Chionodraco myersi. The sequence goes on along the minus strand of RQJG01057579.1, from coordinate 97,825 downwards.
TAACTATGTGTTCTTCTTTACAGGCCAGCACCTCACATACTTACTAATTAGTGACAATTTGTACATCCTTTGCTATTATTTACATTTTTTTTTATCATGGCGGAAATGAAAGACTGTACCTGGCAGCCCTGCACTACAATGAAAACGCTGAGCGTGCACAAGCCACTACATCCACTGGAAACCCTCTGTATAAACTGCAGTTCCCAAAGGCCAGGAAGGGAGAATGCAGAGCAAAACCAGTAAAGACTGACCCCACATTCCGTAAGTGTTTAAAATATTTATTATACAACTATTTACAAATATAAAATAAAAAAATTAGAAAGAAGTTTCAGTTTTTTACATGCATATACTAATCTAAACCACATTTTTTGTTGTGCTTTTTTTTACCATTGCACAGCCCTACGTGGCCAACTTGATGGACCTCATCTTCGACCAAGTCTTTGTGGACCCTGCACCATTATGAGCGACCTGACAGGGAGGAGGTCATCGCCGGGTATGCTACACGGTTCAATTTGGCTGCTGTCTGAACCCAACATCGACATTTCACGGATCAGGAAACTCCCTGCGTATCCTGAGGACAACGCAGGCCGGAATCACCACTCTGATCCTGCGTCCAAGGAAGCCCCAGCACCAGCTCACAAAGCTTCTGTAAAAATATTTAGTGTCATTTATACAAAATACAAGTAGGCTACATTTAGTTTTTTTTTATGGGTTTTTTTAACCGTTGATTTTGACAATAAAGTTCCGAGTTGATATCAAAATGTGTCGTGATTATTCATGTTTGGATGGGTAAAGAATATTCTGATTTCAAAAGCATAAGGTTGTGTGTGTGGACCTTTTTGTCGTACACATGGGTGTGTTATGCCATTGCTGTGTAGTATATAATATAATAGTACATGTACAATGACAGAATGAAAGATTGCATAAAGCCATATACACCAGTATTTATTTCCATGAACAATATTAGCATTCGTTTTACAATTTCAGTCAAAACAAACAAACCAATCACTGCTCTATTTGCCTCAATTGTAGTCCACCATGTTCAGCTCTGTAAATATTCAACGCATTCTGCAGGGAGAACATATTTAGGCACACAGGCTCCAATCCAGGATGGTCCACCATACAGGTTACAGAGTCCTCAAGTTACTGCATCCGTCTTGACACATTGTGATAAACATATATTGAATGACATGTGAAAAATGTATTTAAACAGACAACTTAGTAAAGCTGTCAAAAATGTTACCTGTGGTATCTCCATGCAGCACACATTCTCCCTTCAGAAGGCATCGTGGCGCAATTTGCACAAAGAAGTCAATAACTGAGCTTTTAAAAACACATGAAACTACACACATTGCTGACAACTGAGGTGTTGTTGGAGTTATACTTTTTATCATCCTAAGTTATTCAACTTTCCAACGGTTGTTGCACGATGTTGGAAGAAAAGGACTGTAAACTATTAATAAACGCAATGAGGCCATTGTATATATGCTGAAAATATGAATGTCTCCCTTTATAATATATATATATCGCTGTTTTTGCGTTACAAACTGTACACATTGCATTCTTGCTAATTAGCCAAAATATGAACGGAATAAGGAGCAAGCATCGTAACAGAGTAAAATAAATAGGGACAACAGCTTGTCAGCTAACCATTCAGAAACGTCCTGCTGCAACCGAGATTTTTGCACCTCCACCAAAACCTCCGCTGCTTCAGGCTCAGTTTCTGGATCAAATTGATAATATGCTTGAACACATGCATTGCTCTGAGATGACATGTTTATTCGACACTCGTAATCACAGCAAGCATGGTAACGTGACTCTCGCCGGCTCATGCCTGCTCTTCTGCAGGGGGGCGTGGTCAGCTGCTGCTCAGAATTTTCAAAGACGGGCTTGGAATAAAGCGAAAATGAGCGAAACGAGGCATGTCTAAAAAATGATCTGTTTGGTATTTTGAAAAATAAAATGTATAAATATACCTTATATAGGTATGGTCATACACTATATCATTTAAATATAGCATGATAGGTCTCCTTTAAGTATAGTATCTAAGCGATCTGATCTCGCGACGGAGCTTCTAGGGGAGATCGTCTCACCATAGCTGTCAATCTGATCAAAAGACTTGTTCAATGGCATTACAACGAAAAAAAACGCGGCTGAATCGGTTGATCCATAGGTTAATAATGTATCTGTGGCTTTAAAACAATTGTTTATAATCCATAATTCCATTTGTATGTAACAATCGGAGCACAAAAGTTAGCTGCTAATGGTAGCCACCAGAGTGTATGCAGCTTCCGGTTTTGGCTACGCGTCACTCTCACTCCTTATTTGGTAATGTGTGTGTGACTGCCGCATAGCCAAGACCGGAAGCAGCAGAAACTCTGGTGGCTACCATTAGCAGCTAACTTTTGCTCTGCGATTTTTACATAACAATGGAATTATGGATTATAAATTAAATAATTTTTTTTTTTATACAGAGACGTTAAAAACCTATGGATTAACCGATTCAGCCACGTTTTTTCTCGTTTTAATGCCATTGAACACGTCTGATCAGATTGACAGCTACGGTGAGACGATCTCCCCTAGAAGCTCCGTAAAGGTACGTGTTGTGATGTCTGTGTTTGCTTCCCCTGTCGCGAGTTCGGATGACTCAGTGATGATACTATATACCTAAATAATCTGTGGAACCTCAGCTTTAATCGGATATCTTGTATGATCAGCTGCTGATTAGCTGTGCAGAAGACAGGGAGAAGAGAGAAACACAGGAGGGAAAGAAAACCACACATGTACAGCCTGCCTGGCACGTAACAATAATCCTGTTCACTGCGCCGCCTCGCCGCGATTTCTTAGGAAGTAATATTTCACAGTTTTTAGTGTTAGTTGGTTCAGTTATTCTCCTATTTCTTTCATGTGAGCTCTGGTGTCCTCGCAGAGTTGTCTGTTATTGCAGTACTTCATAAGTGCCAGAAAGCAAAAGGACTGACTCATTAATTTCTGCCTTGCTGTGCGAGGACAAATGTGGCCAAAAAAATTGTATCATAAACAAGGTATTTGATGATCTATCTAGCAATATTTCCTGTTATACTCAACCCCTTTTCTGGGGTGGATTGTATAGTGCACAGCCTCATAGACAAGACTACAGCGTCTGGGTTAGTTTATATATTCAGGTGGTTGTATGAAGAAGACAGCATACAGATGCCTTTCAAGAAAATAAGCTTTTCTTGTTTGTTCTTTTTACCAATGTTTGCTTTTCTTCTCTGTGTGTGGTGGGAGCAATTACTGGAAACACTTCAAAGCCATTATGTGCACCACAGTTGGGGGGCTTACTGTACATTAGGGATACACTATATACCTCTACCTGTACGACATGAAATACAGAGACCATTAAAGTCTCCAATAAAGCAGCTACACATTCTTTCACATCATTGGTTCAGGTCTATGGTCAAATGGGAACAAAGAAAACAAATCCAGCGCATCGACAGCCAGCAGCTTTTATAGGTGCAATCAGTGTTTCTGCTTTTTGTGCTCGATGTGCAAAATGTTTCCAAACACGCCTTGTCCTGCTCTTACTCCACAATGAAATAATAGCATGTTTGCTAAATAACAATCAAAATGTACGTTTCGATTAAGACCTCGACTTTTGTGCCAGAATTATGTTTACAGTTCAGTAGTGTTTGTGCCCTAAATGAACTTCAAGAAGGGGAAAGAGAAAAGGAGAAATGGCAGAGCAAACGAAAATAAATAATGCATACATACTATGCAGGGTAAATGATAATAATTGTAATATTTGTGAAACTGTTTGGATTAGCATTTAAGATTTCAGGCTGATTCTATTTTGCTGTACTGTTACAGAGAATATAAATCTCACTTTGAATTGTTGTTACTAAATTCGTTCTTACTGAATATTTTAAAGCAAACTGTCATGTTTATGCTGACATAAAAAAACGAATTTTGTTCTTAAAGTTAATGATACAACATGTTTCTATTTTTGTCAACTTCAAGAAGAAAGGAAAGCAGAAATATATTGCAATATTGGGATATTACTCTAGTTTAGGGCCATGTTATCCACACCTACTGACCACCTTTGCATTAACAACAGTAAGGACAATTAAAGCGTTTCATAAAACTGTCTGAACCTGAATTCAGGCTTTCACCTTTTGGAGTCATACAAAAAGAACATAAAGAAAAGTTACATCAGTGAGAATAAAATAATAATAATACAGAAAATACATTTTATTTATCAAGCGCTTTTAAGTTGCTCAAAGACACAGTGATACAAATAAATAAATAAAATAAAAGTCATATTGAAATTGAGTACCGCTCTTAAAAAAGAATAATCTAGATGCTTCAGTAATGAACAATTACAGGCCCATATCAAACCTGCCATTTCTAGGTAAGATCATTGAAAAAGTTGTTTTTCAACAGTTAAGTAATTTCTTGCATTTAAATGGTTGTTTCGATGTGTTCCAGTCAGGCTTTCGTCCAAACCACAGCACTGAGACTGCTCTTGTAAAGGTCTTTAACGACATCCACTTAAACACAGACAGTGGCAGAACTTCAGTGTTAGTATTATTAGATCTCAGTGCTGCGTTTGACACTGTTGACCACAGCATATTACTAGACCGACTGGAAAACTGGGTGGGACTTTCGGAAACAGTTCTAAATTGGTTTAAATCCTACTTAAAGGATAGAAACAACTTTGTTTCTATAGGTAAATACACATCTGAGTTGACAAATATGACATGTGGGGTTCCTCAAGGCTCCATCTTGGGGCCTCTTCTCTTTAACATCTACATGCTACCACTGGCTCAGATAATGAAGAACAACAAAATAAGTTACCATAGCTATGCAGATGACACACAAATTTACGTAACAATTTCACCAGGAGACTATGCTCCAATTCAAACACTGAGTAAGTGCATTGAACAAATCAATGACTGGATGTGTCAGAACTTTCTCCAATTAAACAAAGATAAAACTGAGGTAATGGTCTTTGGAGCCAAGGCAGAACGTTTAAAAGTTAGCGCTGAGCTTCAGTCTGCAATGTTCAAACCAACAGATAAAGCCAGGAATCTAGGTGTAGTCATGGACTCTGACCTGAGTTTCAACAGTCACATTAAAACAGTTACTAAATCAGCCTACTATCACCTAAAGAATATATCTAGGATTAAAAGACTAATGTCACAGCAGGATTTGGAAAAACTTGTCCATGCCTTTATCTTCAGTAGACTCGACTACTGCAATGGTGTCTTCACAGGTCTCACTAAAAAATCTATTAGAAAGCTGCAGCTGATTCAGAACGCCGCTGCTCGAGTCCTCACTAACACTAAGAAAGTGGATCACATCACTCCTGTTCTGAAGTCTTTACACTGGCTTCCTGTGTGTCAAAGAATAGATTTCAAAATACTGCTGCTGGTTTATAAAGCACTGAATGGTTTAGGCCCAAAATACATTCTGACCTCCTGCTAAAACTATGAACCATCCAGATCTCTCAGGTCTTCAGGGACTGGTCAGCTTTCTGTCCCCAGAGTCAGAACTAAACATGGAGAAGCAGCGTTCAGTTATTATGCTCCAAATATCTGGAACAAACTCCCAGAAACCTGCAGGTCCGCTGCAACTCTTACTACTTTTAAATCCAGGCTGAAGACTTTTCTTTTTGTCGCTGCTTTTAATTGAACTTTTCATATCTTAAACTGCACTGTAACTTTTATCCATGTACTTTTTCTTGTAATGTTTAAACGTAATTAAACTCCATGACATTTATGAGAGGGACTGCTCGAAAGAGATATTTGGAATATCTGGCATCGACGGATGAAAAATAGTGTTTTGGTAACACGGAGTGTTTTGGTAACACTTTAAAGACTTTGTTATGGAAGCAAAGCAGGGGAGGGGGTGTGTACAGCCTCCTGAGGGTCCGATTGTGGATGTCATGCGAGCAAAATATGGTGAAGAAAGTCTGTCTAAATATTCATATTTTAGACTGCACTGTAACTTTTATCCATGTATTTTTCCTTAATATTTATTTTATTAGCACTGTAACTTTTATCCATGTACTTTTTCTTGTAATGTTTAATTGAACTATTCATATTTTAGACTGCACTGTAACTTTTATCCATGTATTTTTCCTTAATGTTTATTTTATTAGCTTTTCTTTTTAATGCTTAATGTCTTTCATTTTTTTTGTAAAGCACTTTGAATTACCCTGCGTCGAAAAGTGCTATATAAATAAACTTGCCTTGCCTTGCCTGCCTTGCCTTGCCTTGCCTTGCCTTGCCTTGCCTTGCCTTGCCTTGCCTGCCTTTGCCTTGCCTTGCCTTGCCTTGCCTTGCCTTGCCTTTGCCTTGCCTTGCCTTGCCTTGCCTTGCCTTGCCTTGCCTTACACAACATTAACCACACATTACAAGCCATTCTGTAAAGGAGAGTTTTGGTCAGTGTTTTGAAGGTTGGGAGGTCAGTGCATAAATTGTGGACAAAATTATTTTGAACTATTTCTTATGAAGAAATATTTGTTATTATACAGAGACATTTTCAAAGTGTTAGAGGGTTCAGTTAGCTTATACTCATTTGAAACCATTGTTAATATATTGCACAGTATTATTTTCACAAAACATTCTTAACTTTATCACTTTCTGATGAACCAATGTGACTCTTTATTAGAACTCTCTGTTGACTGTTTGCCGTAGTAAAGTCATTTGCGTGCATCTAATAAAAATGCAATTTAATTGTCATTAATTCTACATTGTAAACCAAGGAGGGCAGAAGAGGCAGAGAAGATGCCGGTGATGTTACACTGTTGTTTTAGTTTCCACAAATCACAGATAAACAGGATAGGAGATATAGATTGCTTCATGCCCCTTTAATCCCACGATAAATTACACAATAGATATTCTCCTTGGTTTTGTGGAGCGGTAAGAACAATTACATTACATTACATTGCATTTAGCTGACGCTTTTATCCAAAGCGACTTACAATAAGTGCATTCGACCAGGAAGACACAACCTTGAAGAAAACAGAATCATATAAGTATCAGGTTTCAAAGAGCCAAGCATTTCAAGTGCTACTCAACTGGCTATAGATAAGCCAGTCCTTTATTAGTATATAAGTGCTCTGTTAGCAGTTCTTTGTTAGTAATTCTATCGTTCGAGGTGGAGTCGAAAGAGATGAGTTTTCAGTCTGCGTCGGAAGGTGTGTAAGCGATCTGCTGTCCTGATGTCAATGGGGAGCTCATTCCACCATTTTGGAGCCAGGATAGCAAACCCACGTGTTTTTGCTGATGGGAACTTGGGTCCCCCTCGCAGCGAGGGTGCAGCGAGTTGTTTGGCTGATGCAGAGCGTAGAGCACGCGCTGGGGTGTACGGTTTAACCATGTCCTGGATGTAGGAAGGGCCAGATCCATGCGCAGCATGGTACGCAAGTACCATTGTCTTGAAGGGGATTCTAGCAGTTACCGGAAGCCAGTGGAGGGAGCGGAGGAGCGGCGTGGTGTGGGAGAATTTAGGAAGGTTGAAGACCAGACGAGCCGCTGCATTCTGGATGAGCTGCAGAGGTCGGATGGCACATGCAGGTAGACCAGCCAGGAGGGAGTTGCAGTAGTCTAGGCGTGAGGTGACGAAAGCCTGGACCAGAAGCTGGGTCGCTTTCTGGGTCAGCTGGGGACGTATCTTCCTGATGTTGTAGAGCATGTATCTGCAGCAACGGGTTGTAGCAGCGATGTTTGCAGTGAAGGACAGGTTTTTATCTAGGATCACACCCAGATTCCTTGCAGTCTGAGTCGGGGAAACAACAGAGGTGCCGATGTTGATAGTCAGGTCAAGAGTGGGACAATCTTTTCCCGGAAGGAAAAGCAGTTCAGTCTTGTCAAGGTTGAGCTTGAGATGATGAGCGGACATCAATTTACAAACATCACAGCTTTTGTTGTATGTTTTGCTTCCCCGCTCTGCCTCTCTGTGTAACATGTGCTGGGCGCAAGAATATTATGTTATTATCTATGAAAAGAATAGGCACCCTGCTGGCCTTCTGTATCTGTATTTAGACATTAAGTTGTGCAATTATCTATGAAGATTGGAATGAGCCGAGCAGGCAGGAGATCTGACTTATATTCATTTCTTTAAAGCTTCTATGGCACTGAGGGAGATTGAAAATAACTGCACATTGAAAAAAGTCATTACATTCCCTTGATTTACTCTGGTTTTGAGCGAAATATAATTTGAACTTCATTATTGAATCTTATCACAATATATTTATATAATACTTTACACAGTTTAGCAATTTTTCTCCTTCCATCCTCTCTTCAAATGTATGCATGTTCCTTATAATGAAAGCTACATGTATCACTGGATACAGATGACAAGTGTGAGAGTTGTGTAGAGAGGAGAGTCTTTCATGGACATTTGCTTTGATAAGCAATAGTCGGTACATTCTTGACTGTAATATGTTTTTACAGCACTGCAAGCTCAGCTACTCTGACGGTCTAACATATCATGTACCATACAGTATAGTCTGAAGTGGGTAAAGGAACAGGCTGCACTTATTTACTTTATGTTTTATTTGGCTTATAAGAAAGTGGCTTCTGGTCACTCGTGGTGGGCATATTTGTGACACTAAACCTACTGTTTATTGTGAGTTTTTCAAGCACATTGGTATACATTTTATTTATATTATTTCTTTGTATTCAAGCCTAATGAAAAGCAGTTAACACCATCAGTGAGGTTAAAACTCAAGGCAGCTCTATGCCTTAATGCCCTCAGAGAACACAGAGGCAATCTAAAGCTAATTATAATGAACAGCGTGAAACAATGGCAGTGTTTTCTTATTTTGGGCCAGAGCTACAGCATATCATTAATCCCATGCCAACCGATGCAGCTTCAATGTGAGGCTCCAACTCACGTCTCTGAACCAATCACTACACTCAAGTAAATCGTACAACAGAACAAGCAAGTTTCTTATTTTCACACGTACAGTACAATATTGACTACATCTCTTAAAAGATATATAAGTATATAATGTATCAAACATTACACCTCATCCAATTTGAAGTCTTTATTTGTCATATACACAACATTACAGTATTGGGTTGTTGTGAGTGATTGCACATCTAGAATAACTGTTTATATTCATAAAATGTGTGTTGTAAAAAATGTATTTTATAATAGCTAACATCATGATTTAGAAGTGTGATGTTTCTCTTTGAACATCGCCATATACCGATTTGTTAAATATCCCAACCCTTGTACATCAAGCACAATTATATTTTATTTCTAAACATTGGAAACATGTGATGCCAAAAATAATCTGAAAGAATTAAGAGTTTAAAGAGGGTATTGTAAACCGGTCAATTGAAAATGTAATATTAATATGAATATTAAATTATTTTGCAAATGTTATTACAACTCATTAGTTGTTTAACAGCAGGTTATTCAGATATTCGATGTACTGCATTGGTGCAAAAGATTACAATATGTATTTATATTTTTTATAATATAACGAATATTACTACTATTACTGCTGGGATTGAAATGTATCAATAAATGTTCTCGTGTGATGCTATTGATTTCATGGGCAAGAAAAGGAGAGTTTTTCAAAAGATGAATACTGTAAGCAGGGGCGCCGCCAGGAATTTGGGCCCCATGAAAATATATCACATTGGGCCCCACCACCAGGCACAGGCCACTTTGTTTATAAATTACCTCGAGGGCCGTACCAAATGGTCTAGCGGTCCGTATACGGCCCGGGGGCCGGAGGTTCCCCACCCCTGCTTTAATATAATAACATTAGTATTAATATCATAACAAACATTTCTGTGAATAACATTTTGTTTACAGACTGATCACTCAATGCTTCAAACTGTCCATCATCCTAAATAGACTAAAAGCAGTTTTTTGTTTTATATAGATCATTGGCTATGTGGGAAAATACTGTGTTTGAAATGTATAATTATGCAATAGCTCACGACAGGCCGTGGTATATGCTCATTCCTTAGCTGTGATATAATGAGCATATATCACGGCCTGAAGTGAGCTATTGCTTTTATAAAACGGTTACCAAGTGTGGCAATAGGAAAGAAAAATACACACTCTAATTTAAATAGTTTTTATTAGTAAATAATAATGTTCTAAATAAAATAGTCCCTCCGTTGCCTTCTGCACGAAACATAGTGCGAGGTGGTTGCTATGCAACAACACTAACAGCTAGCGAACATATTAGACAGAGAGCGTTGATCCATTATTTGGCTATTTATTTACATTCATTTGTATGTTGCCGTTTATTGTGCACCCACTGAAAAACTGTCCAGCATCAGTAGTATGGCTTACGTGGTTACTTGTATAGGCTGAGGTTGTTCTAGGCTGTTGCTTGGCGTGGTGAGAATATTGCTCCACTTTCTCCGGTCCCCAAGATTTGGCTTCCAGTAGCTCTAGACTATAGAGTCTAGAGAGAGCTTTCGCACCTGTGGCCACTAACGGTCATCATTTCTCTGCTTTGTTTCAAGACCCGCATCAGAAAGCTTTTGAATGGTGGTCCTTTTCCAGTTGGTCTACCTGCTCTTCACGTAGCTCTGCATGTCGTCGTTTAGGTGCTTTTTTTTCTGGAGATAGGCACTGCTCAATCCACTCCTCCATAGTAAGACCCCCCGGAGGTCGAAGTTAATCTTAAATGTTTCCATCTTATGCTTTGTAAGTTTGTTTCATAACGGAAGAAATGTAAATATATTTATAAAACTGACAAGTCAAATCAAGCAATCTGATTGGTCGATAGTGTTTTTGATTACAGATTTGAAAACATCGTTGCTTGCTTTAAAAGTAGCACAATTCATTATGTCAAACCTTGGAAAGTATCTAGATATCCCTGCCCTAATGCCAAAGGAACTGCACACTGAATATGTTTTGCCGTTTGATGTCTATGTCTGGACCACTGCGTAAAAAGGAGGGTTTCTTCCCCGTTACTTCTCCGCTGCTTTCTTGTTCCAGTCTGAAAAGCAAACTGCAGGCAGTGCCCGCAGACCCAAAGGTGCTTGCAGATTCTGACTCGTATAGGCCAAAGCAATCGCCTCCACGATCCAGTGGGATAGTCGTTGCTTAGTAACAGGCTTACCCTTGTGAGGTTTAGCCCAGGACACGAAGAGTTGGTCATTAAGACGAAGCTCTTTTGATCTGTCCATATATGTGTGCAAAGCCCGGACTGGACACAATAAATCCTGCTGCTGCTCCCCGGAGGAAACCAGCTGCGGAGGAAATGCCTCAATGTCAATCGGGGTACACGAACCAACCACCTTTGGTGTAAAGGCAGGGTTGGGTTTCAACAACACTCTCGTTTGCCCTGGGGCGAACTGAGTGCATGAGGGATGTACAGACAGTGCATGGATATCACTGACCCGTTTAGCGGATGCCAGGGCCAGTAACAGCACTGTCTTGAGTGACAGATGTTTCATGTCAGCTCCTTCCAGGGGTTCAAATGGGGTCATTTTGAGCCCATTTAAAACCACTGCCAGGTCCCATAAGGGCACCAGCGACCTGGAGACAGGGAGGAGCCTGCGAGCTCCCTTCATAAAACGGCAAACCAAAGGATGTTGGCTAGCCGTCTTACCCTCAAAGCCCACATGGCATGCAGCAATAGCAGCCAGGTACACCTTGATCGTGGAGAAAGCTCTGTGTTTATCGATTAAGTCCTGTAGGAATGATAAAATCACCCCGACAGGACATTGAAAAGAGATGTGTCCTTCTTGAAGGCACCACTCCTCAAACACCCTCCACTTACAGTCGTAAAGAGACCTGGTGGAGGAAGCTCTCGCACTCTGAATAGTGTTTATCACCTTCTGAGGGAGTCCCACTGTATTCAGATTGTACCACTCACGGGTCAGGCCCATAGTGCCCCGTGCTCTGGGCGTGGGTGAAGGATCGCCCTCCCCGCCTGAGACATCTGTCCCTGCGTGGTGGGGGCTGCCACGGCTGCCCGCACAACAGCTGATATATCCCCGCCAGCCCGTATATTGCGGGCTAGGGTGGAAACATCAGAGTAAGTGTGTGGCGTTGCTCTTTCACTCTGGCCAGAGTTAAGGGGAACAGAACCAGGGGTGGGAACGTGTACAGAGGACCCGGAGGTCAATCGTGTACGAGTGCGTCCCCGCCTAACGGTGCGTTTAAATCGTGCATTAAAGAGAACAGCTGTTGAGCATTTTCTCCCCTTGCGAACAGACTTAACGCGGCTCCGCCGTAACGCACCCACAGCGGACTCCCGATCCTTGGATGAGGAGTCCAGTCTGCATAGAGTGGTGCACCCTTTGACAGTAATTCTGTCCCTAGGTGCATAACACCCGGTACTTGTGTCGTTCTCAGAGAGAGGAGACGTCTTCCGCTCCAAGGGATCAGTTTGTGTGCCAGTGTGTGTGACTGGAGAACGCAATCTCCCCTGGCGGTTCATACACGATATCGTGTTGTCTATCCTCACGGGGACATGAAGTCCTCTGATGCCCCTTTCACACCAGCGCCTTTTCAGCTCCGGCTCGGAGCTAGAGCCTGAAAAGCGCCGGGTTTTCCAGTTCACACCGGAGCTGCGCCGGCTCTTAGCTCCGGAATCCGCTTCATTTCCAGCTCCAAAAAATTGTCGGTCCAGAGGCAAGAGCTTTGGAGCTAAGAGGTGACGTCGCTTACGTCTCTCTTACGTCGAGGCGTGCAGGAAACTAAACCCACCTCCCCTGAACATGGGTCGACTGTTATGCCTGCCTACAAGCAGTAGTGCCTATAAACACACTTTATAAAGTCAGGCAACACTAACCAGGCTTCGTGTGATTCTGTTTATTTGGCCTTACTTTGACCATCCGTTCACTGTTATCGATCATTGTGGAGAGAGGCAGACGTGTTGTTTTGTATTATTGCAGCTATCGGATGCAAGTAGTCAGTTTAGCTTCGGTTGCTATGCCAACATCACCCGTTTTATACCAGAGAAACTTTCATAACAGCGTTGTGATACCAAACAGTGTCAATTCAGACTGACACACATTCACTTAGGCTAAGGGGAACTGGGGATATGCATCAGCTGCTTGTGTGAGTCAGACAGTGAATACTTTAGAGCGGCCGCTGCAGTGTGAGCTAACCGGGAGCTAACGGGAGAATAAACTCCCGTGGAAGAGCAGCCAGCACTGCAGCGGTCGGTAAATGCTGCAGAAACACATTCATAAACAATGAACCACGGCACTCTGGAGCAAAGTATAAGGTTGGAGAAGTCGTTATTCAATTTATTCTGGCTTCGTGTGATTAAAAGCAACACGATCATCGACCCGACGCAGTTGTTGTTGTTGTGAGCTGCCGTAATGGCTGCCGTTGGGGGGCAAATCAGCGATGTAAACGGTGACGTCATGACGCAGCAAGGGCAGCTCTGGGGCGCCAGTGGGCGGTGTGAACAGAGCGGGAGCTGAAAAGGGAAACCGGAGCTGAACCAGAAAAGCTCCCGCTCGGAGCTAGAAACTGAAAAGCGCTGGTGTGAAAGCCGCATGAGAGAAGGCAGGAAGCATTTTTGGGTGGGGAACACCGCTAAAAGCTTCGGGTAATTTACGCGTGCCCGCTGGAAGTCTCTGTTCTAGAGACCTCTCACCGGGCGACCCTCGTAAGTCCCCTGTCAGCCCGTCTGACCTGCGTCCGTGGTGACCACCTTCCGTGAAAGGACTGCACCCGTAGGCGCGTCCCGCACTGGAAAAGTCGGGTGTAGTGCCACTACGCATTTCATAATCACCAAAACTCTCCGTAAGCCGTGGCGTTCGGGGTTTAGTTTTATTATGAGGCCCATGTTGAGCGGGTGCTTTACGAGGACATTTTCCTCCGTAATCTGACTCCGCTCGGTGGGCTTTATAGATAAAACCCTTCTTTCTAGGAGAGAGGGAACCTTTCTCTCCAGAATGTGGGTTGACTCTCTCTGGGTTTGTGAAAACAGATAAATTATAACTGTTTTGAGAAGCCCAGGCAGTAGAGATGTTAAGATTCACCGATTCGCATCGGTGCACCGGCATAAACGTTCAAGATGCGAGTGCACCGGTTGAAAGAGTGCACATCGGCTACAGTTTGGGTTGAACCGGGTTGAACTCGCGATGCATCGATTGCGTAGCGTCTTTGCATCGGTAAAAAACCGATTCAAAATCCCCTCCTCTTGTCAACGCTCAGCAGAGACGATCTTTGATATTTGCTTCGCCACTACGGAGGCCGAGAGTCTCAGTTATTAACACACACGGAAGTTGAGGAGAAAGAGAAACACAGCGCACCGAAAAATACCTACAAATCAAACGTTTGGCAACACTTCGGATTGTTCAAGAAATACGGTGTAATAGTCCTTTATGCTATATAGTTGACCGCAGGTCATGGAGAGTAATAAGGTATCCGTAGACCTTTGTATGAGGTATCTTTATTACTCAACAGGTCTACAGCCATGATACATAGATCCGTCCTAGATGCGGGCTTGCATACACACAGTATCACCCCATCAGTAACGTCCTGATGGTATATGTGCGTGGCACTATATACTTCAGACGGTCAACTTGAAAAATCGCTCGCAAATTGTTAACGATGCCGAGCCGCTTTAAAGTACACACGTAGTACGAGGAACTTAGCGACGCACATAAAGAGGCGACATGGGGTCTGCGGCTGAAAAGAGAAACCTGAAAGTTAGACATATGAGTTAAATCACTCAGTGAAGTGTTCTGTCAGAGAGAGGTGTTTAGTTTACAGCAGCTTGTGACGGCCAATAATAATTTAAATGTCTTCCTCACTGTAAGCAGTTATGAAATACCTGTTTGTGAAAGGTTATTTTCTTTATTGTTCCTATAGAACCCACTGATTTCTGCTCACTGGTGAGTTAGCCTATGAATGAGTGTTAAGCACATCAGGCTGGCAGCTGTATGGGCATTGCACCATGGTAGCTGTTATTAGCACATTGTTAATCATGAGCAATGCATCCTTACATTGTTTAACTGTGAGGTGTTATACAATTGTACTGTAGCTACTCTGGAGAGCTTTTAAAGGTAAAAAGATAAACGGCATGATGGGATGTGCAGTACCAAATATGTAAAGCACTTTTTTGTTAATGTATGATTTGCTGCATATAAGGAATAAAACTAAAATCCTCTGTCGTACCATATTGAAGTATCATTATTTTTGCATCGTGTTGAATCGCACCGAATCGCATAATGTTGAATCAAATCGTATCGAACTGTATCGCAACAGGGATGAATCGTATCGTATCGCATCGCCTGGTGTTTCAAATGTATCGTTAATGTATCGTATCGTGGCAACCTATCGAGATGCGCATCGCATCGGCCTCAGTGATGGAGATGCACATCCCTACCAGGCAGAAATCGTGAGTATCTCCTGCTGTATGCTCCTTAGAGCCAGCTGGGATGTCACTCTTATGGCTCCGACCGGCACTGCGCATGTGCGTGACGGAGGTGCCTTTACAGCTCCAGCCGGTACTGCGCATGTTTGTGCCGGTGGTGCCCTCACGGCTCCAGTCGGCACTGCGCCTGCGCGTGCCGGTGGTGCCCTTAAAGCCCCGGCCGGCACTGCGCATGTGTGTGGCGGTGGCTTCACGGACCCGTCAATAATCCGTCCTTTGAGAGATGCCGTAGCTGTTCTTGAAAGGGGAAGGATTTACGGGCCGTTCTTTACAGCTCTAGCCGGCACTGCGTACGCACGTGGCGGTAGTGCCCTTAAAGCCCCAACCGGCACTGCGCATGCGCGTGGCGGTGGTGCCTTCACAGACCCGTTTATTATCCGCCTTTTGAGAGAGGCTGTAGTTGCTCTCAGAAGGGGATTTATGGTTAACGGACTGTTTATTGTCTTTCTTTTCATTTTTTTGAGCTGCGCCCTTGGCCGGAGCCTGGATGCGTCAGCGGAAAATGGGTTATTCAGACAGAAAGATGTGACATGTGTTTTATGCGGACTTGAGGATGACGTTGAGGCATCTCTCGAGGCGGCGGGAACACATTCACGGAGGGGAGAAGGAGGTGCTGTCACGCCGCTCGCTTCTTCTTCCTCGACTGCTGGCCGAAATTCTGGGTTGGCTGAGCCTGAGCTGCAGCCGGAACCGGAGATTTTCTCGGCCAACTTGCCCTCGTCTCCAGCCTGGGCTGGGGACTCGGGATGGGCTGCGACCTCTGCGTCTTCGGTGTTTTAAACCGAGCAGAGTTCGAGGCAGCTTGGGTGTCGTGAGTATCTCCTGCTGCATGCTCCTCACGGCCCGTCTACACTACAGCGTCGACAGCGTCGACAGCGTCGACAGCGTCGAAAGCTCCAATCTGCCCATTCACTTTCAATGGGGTGACGTCACGTAGCCGCGCTTTTTCGCCGAACTGAATTGTGGGTAGCAGAGCGGTCCGTCTCAGGCGTCTCCGGCGACAGAAGTTGAACAAATGTTCAACTTCTGTCGCCTGAGACGCCGGAGTAGCCAGCGCCAGCCAATCAAATCCCGTTTCCCAAAATCTGACAGCTGAAGCCGTAGCCAATCAAACCGCGTCTAAACTGGGAGAGATATCCCGCCGTTCATTTCTATATTTAAAAAAAAGTCGGAGGAGAAACTAACTATCGCCGTAGAAAATCACCCGGTTTTGTATGACCAGACCCTCTTCACCTACCGGGATACAAACCGGAGGAACCAGGCATGGAGGGAGGTGGCAGAGACAGTGGGGAAACTGGTAGGTTTTCGCCTGTTTGGGGAGTTTATATATATATTGCTCCCATAAAATCCCGGGGGTTTTTGCTTTGTATGTCGGGGGCGGGAGATTCATGTGATTGGTTGTTGGTCGTGTTGCTTGAATAAAATCCCCAAGCTCCAGACACGCCCAGCTCCAAGCTATTTTTGGAGCTGTAGTGTGGACGCTCCGTTAGAGCCAGCTGAGATGTTACGCTTACAGCTCCAGCCGGCACTGCGCGTGGCGGTGGTGCCTTCACAGACCCGTCAATAATCCGCCTTTTGAGAGATGCCGTTGCTGCTCTCAAAAGGGGAGAAAAATGGTTTTATTGATTTTCTATTCATTTTTCTGAGCTGCGCCCTCGGCCCTCGGCCTGGATGCGTCAGCGGCAAATGTTTAATGACAGAGGAATCAACCAACGTGTGACATGTGTTTGTGCGAACTTGAGGATGGCGTTTAGGCATCTCTCGAGGCGGCGGGAACACATTCACGGAGGGGAGAAGGAGGGGCTGTCACGCCGCTCGCTTCTTCTTCCTCGACTGCTGGTCGAAATTCTGGGTTGGCTGAGCCTGAGCTGCAGCCGAAACCGGAGATTTTCTCGGCCAACTTGCCCTCGTCTTCAGCCTGGGCTGGGGACTCGGGATGGGCTGCGACCTCTGCGTCTTCGGTGTTTTAAACCGAGCAGAGTTCGAGGCAGCTTGGGTGTCGTGAGTATCTCCTGCTGCATGCTCCTTAGAGCCAGCTAAGATGTCACGCTTTCAGCTCCAGCCGGCACTGCGTGTGGCGGTGGTGCCTTCACAGACCCGTCAATAATCCGCCTTTTGAGAGATGCCGTTGCTGCTCTCAAAAGGGGAGAAAATTGGTTTTATTGATTTTCTATTCATTTTTTTGAGCTGCGCCCTCGGCCCTCGGCCTGGATGCGTCAGCGGCAAATGTTTAATGACAGAGGAATCAACCAACGTGTGACATGTGTTTGTGCGGACTTGAGGATGGCGTTTAGGCATCTCTCGCGGCGGCTGGAACACATTCACGGAGGGGAGAAGGAGGGGCTGTCACGCCGCTCGCTTCTTCTTCCTCGACTGCTGGCCGAAATTCTGGGTTGGCTGAGCCTGAGCTGCAGCCGGAACCGGAGATTTTCTCGGCCAACTTGTCTAGTCTGGCCGCAGCGCGCTGACACACGGCTTGCAGGTCCATGCTTAGACAGGGCGAAGCTGGTGTGCTATCGCCGAGAGAGCAGCCATCGCTCCCGGCTTTGCAGCCTGAGCTGGTGACACGAAGACGTCGTCTTCTTGCTCAGCCGAGTCAGACAGGAGGAACTCAGAGGTGTACTCTTCGTCCTCCATGTAGTCTAACTCCAGGACATCTTCCGCGGGTGAAACCATGGTGAGGTCCAGTCGGGAGCCCCAGCTTGGTATAGCATGGGGCCCCGTTCCCGCGTTTCTTGCCGCCACCGGATCTCGGCCTGATATGGCGCAGGATTCCGGTTCTGCGGGTGCCGCTGTCGGTGAGCCCCAGACCGCAGTGAGGGGCTCCATCTCTGCGGCAGACGTCCCCGTGTCTTGATTGCCGGTCGGCGGATCAGTGGACATGAGGGGTCCCGTCCCGACAGGTTAACTTGTTGCGCTAACCTTCGGTGGAGGCTCTTCACGGTGAGGCGGGCACAATGTCCGCACGAGCCGGGGTTGTCGATGGCCTCCTGGGCGTGTTCCAGCCCGAGGCAGGACGAACAGATCTGGTGAGAGTCTGTGCCTGACACTTTCAACCCGCAACCGCAGCGCCGAGCCTCCGAGTTCCTGACTCCTCTGGTGTGAGGGGGAGAGGCATCCATCTCGTTCGCCGTGGAGAGGGTCCGCTCATGACAGGTACGTTCGAGAAAAAAATGTTTACCGATCTGTCTTTAATCCGGGGGAAAAAAGGACAGCGTGGGTCTTTTTCTCTCAAGGATATTACCTGGTATGGTAATATTCCTGTAATCCTTTTCTCCTTCGTGGAAGAGAGAAGAAAAAAGTGTCCTCGCTACCGTGGTGTCGGTAGTGAGGGAAAACACACAAGTTAGCAACTGGTGTGTTGCTAACTTGAAGTCAAAACCTTACCTTACTCCAGAGGAAGAACGGCAAGGTTGACTATAATACTCTTCTGTGAGAGAATCGGGTAGCCGGCTAACGCCCGTCGACCGAAATTAGCTTTGGGTTCAGTCTGTGGACTGTTAAGCTAGCCCGGCTACCGTTCGAGATGTGCTCTGAAGCGAGAAGAGGTGTTTGAATGACGCATGCGTCGTGGCGCAGGCTACTTATAGGGGGTGATTTCCCCTGACGTTGACGTCAAGAATCAACGGCCAATCAGGATTGGCGTAATGAGATTGATGCTTCTGTTTGCTCCGCGATGAGGCGCATCCCATAGTGAGACATCGAACGGAGTGTTATGAATGAGAACTTCAGGTTCTGAACATCTGAGGCTCTATCTTATTCACTGCTGCTAGCGAAAAAAATCTCGAGTGAAGTCGGCAACTTTTTTTAGCCATTCTCTCTCTCTCTCTCTCTCTCTCTCTCTCTCTCTCTCTCTCTCGTTGAAACATGGTACAACACACGTATGTAGGCTAAGTACTAGCATCCCTCCTCACATGCTTTCACTCTCTGCAAGTGCCAGTGCCGCACCGCGTTTGGAAGCAGGACCAAACCATTACATGTAAATAGAAGGGGGTGTGTACAGAGGCTTTGGGTAATTCACTTTTGGAAGAAAATAAGTTTAAATGAATCGTAAGTTTAGTGAGTAATTTATCAATATAACGTTCTATTAATGTTAATTATTGAGGATTGATGAAAGGTTACTTAAAAAGGTTTTCTTAATGTTCTGAACATTTTGGGGCCACTGTCAGTCACGGGCCCTTAATAATAATAATAATAATAATAATAGCTTTGATTTGTATAGCGCCTTTCAAGGGACCCAAGGTCGCTTTACAAGTAGTAGGGCAAAAAAAACAAAAAAAAAACATAACAAGACAAAAGTCAGACAGACAAAACAACAGATCGATTAGGGGCCGAAAGCCTTGGCAAACAGATGGGATTTGAGGGCCCTTTTGAAGGCGTCAAGTGTGGGGATGTTTCGAATCTCCGCAGGGAGAGCGTTCCAGAGGGGGGGGGCTGCCACACTGAAGGCTCTGTCCCCGAAGGTTCGCAGTTTGGTGCGGGAGGTGGTAAGCAGGCCAGAGTCTGAGGACCGCAGGTTCCGGGGTGGGGCATATGGGTGAAGGATGTCCGATAGGTACTGGGGGGCAATGGCATGGAGGGACTTGTAGGTAAGGAGGAGGACTTTGTAAGATATGCGGGACTTGACCGGCAACCAGTGTAGGTGGATGAGGGTGGGAGTGATGTGCTGCCACGGCTTTGTGTGCGTGAGTACCCTAGCAGCACAGTTTTGGACATACTGGAGCCTGTCCAGGGTTTTGTTGGGAACCCCGAACAGGACACCATTGCAGTAGTCCAAGCGGGTGGTGACAAACGCATGCACCAGGGTTTCGGCAACCGACTCCGAGAGTGACGGTCGGAGTCTGGCAATGTTCCTTAGGTGGTAAAAGGCTAATTTGGTCACAGATTTTACGTGGGAATGGAAGGAAAGGGTGGAGTCAAGGATGACACCCAGGTTGCGGGCTTCAGGAGATGGGGAGATGGAGCAGCCGTCAACCTCAAGGACGAAGTCACCAACCTTCTGGAGCAGGGCCTTGGGTGCCACAACCATGAGCTCTGTTTTATTGCTGTTCAGCTTAAGATAGTTGGAAGACATCCATGTTTTGATGTCATGCAGGCAGTTGATGAGAGACTGAGGGGGGAGCTGGGAGGATGGGGTGGTGCTGAGATACAGTTGGGTATCATCAGCGTAGCAGTGGAAATTGAGTCCATGATGTCGGATGATCTGGCCGAGGGGGAGCATGTAAATGGTGAACAGGAGGGGGCCAAGCACAGAGCCCTGGGGTACACCGTGGTGGACTAGGGCCGGGGGTGAGTTTGAGCCACTGATGGAGACAAACTGTTTCCTGTTGTGGAGGTAGGATGTCAACCAGGACAGCGCTGTGCCAGTGACACCTAGGAGGTCTGAGAGGCGGGTGAGGAGGATGTTGTGAGAGATGGTATCAAATGCTGCAGAGAGGTCCAGAAGGATGAGGATGCTGAGGCGGCCAGAGTCAGCAGCAATGAGGAGGTCGTTGGTGATCTTGATTAGGGCGGTCTCAGTGCTGTGTTGCTGTCTGAAGCCGGATTGGAAGGGCTCATAGAGCTCATGGTTGGACATGTACAGATGGAGTTGGCCGGCGACCACTCTTTCCAGAGTTTTGCTGAGGAACGGAAGGTTGGAGATCGGCCGGTGGTTCTGGAGGTCGTCGGGGTCCAGGCCAGGTTTTTTGAGTATGGGGGTGACTGAGGCCAGTTTGAAGCTGGTGGGGACTATACCAGGAGCCAGAGAAGCGTTGATGATGACCACCATGTAGGGACAGAGGGTGGGTAGGCAATCCTTGACCAGGGCTGTGGGCATGGGGTCCAGGGAGCAGGTGGAGGTCTTGGCCGAGCTGACCAGTTTGGCCACTTGGAGAGCATCCACAGGGGAGAAGGAGGAGAGGTTGGAGTGGGAGAGGCGCGGCGCTTGGGGTGCGTTACCAGGTGAATGAGGTGCAGGTAGGGGAGAAGGGCCAGTCACCAGGAGCTGCTGATGGATGGCCTCGACTTTCGCCTGGAAGAAGTCGAGGAATTTGGAGCACAGATCGGGAGCCCCTGAGGGCTGGAGGGCGTCAGGCGGCC
The DNA here is from genome assembly GCA_009756435.1 of Chionodraco myersi. Lineage (NCBI taxonomy): Eukaryota > Metazoa > Chordata > Actinopteri > Perciformes > Channichthyidae > Chionodraco > Chionodraco myersi. The sequence continues at coordinate 76,374 of RQJG01057579.1, read as the reverse complement.
GTAGTAGGCGGTTGATGGTGGAGAACAGTCTTCTGGGGTTGCTTTGCTGAGCACCAATGAGACGGGAGTAGTAGTGAGTCTTGGCATGGGAGAGAGCTTCCTTATACGTTCTGATATGCTCACGAAAGGCCAGGAGGTGGACTGTAAGGCCAGTTTTTTTGGAGAGCCTCTCCAGCTGGCGACCAGAGGCCTTCAAACGGCGGAGTTCAGTGGTGAACCAGGGGGGCAGGGTGGGTGAAGGAAACAGTCCTGGTTTTAATGGGGGCGAGAGAGTTGAGACTGAGGGATAGGGCAGTGTTGTAGTGGGCTACCAGGCCGTCCACGGTGGAGTCGGAGGGACCCGAGGCCATGTGGGTAGCTATCAGGTCGGATAGGGCCGGTGCACTCACAGTCTTAATGTTCCTAAACATAATGGTGCGTTTAGGATGCTGCCTGGGCAGGGAGACCGGAACAGTGAAGAGGATGGCGTGATGGTCAGATACAGCCAGGTCGAGGCGCTGTAGGTCGGGGGGCGGAGAGCCGGGAGAGCACACTAGATCCAGCGTGTGGCCTTTGATGTGGGTGGGGCCCTGGACATGTTGATTGATGCAAAAGCAGTCCAGAAGTGAGAGGAATTCAGCAGCGAATGTGCAGTTACTCGAGTCCACGTGGATGTTAAAATCACCGAGCAGGAGAGTAGATGGAGACATGGAGCAGAGAGAGGTGAGTAACTCAGACAGCTCAGACAGGAAGGTAGTGGAAGCTTTAGGTGGGCGGTAAATGAGGGCAACCTGGAGCGGAGCAGACCCAGCCAGCCAGCTGATTTTGCCATGTCTCTGTTAAGCATAGGATGTCAATGCTTCTGTCAGTGATAATGTCGTGAATGAGCAGTGCTTTGTTGTTGAGGGAGCGGGTATTCTGCAGCATAAATGTCACATAGTTGTTCATAGCTGCTGGGGGGAACAGGGAGGGAGAAACCAGCACACCGTCAGCACAGGTCAGGGACCTCAGGTAGATAGAGCGAACGGGAGGTTCCGTCGGATGACGTTGTTTGTTTTGATGACGACATCGCCGTGCGACAGACCGTCTGTCAGACACAACTGCGGGGATGGGAGTTTCGGAGTAGAAAAACTTGCATCTGGATGCCCGGTGTATGTAGCGGGGACGACGCAGAAGCCCAAGGGATTTGATAACGGTAAGGCAGTCGGGGATAGTGTGGTAGAAAAAGTTACGAAGTTCCAGCGAGGAGTATTGGAGCAGCATCACGAGAAGACCTTAGAATCGTCCTAACTTTTCACCCCCTTATGGCGCCCCTGACTGTAAGTAACCTTGTTTATTATAACTATGTCTTTATACTTTATACTTTTAATAAGTGTATTTAAAGAAAACTGCCACATTATCTACTATAACTGTCAGTTCACATTACAGAATGCAACTGAACATTTCTTTTTACTTCCCCCTGAATTTTTCTTCAAAAAGACCTGTCTGAAGTATGAAAGAAAATTGCCACAAATAACAGTACTCTTTATCTTAATTTGGCTTCCATTTATCACAGCCTTGAAAGAGCGGCATGGGATTATGAGTAATACTTGTGGTTGATAACGCTCTACAATCTCATTTATACAACCTCAGAAACATTTTCTCCAGCAGTTATGAGGAGGACAAACTCTTCATCATTATTGTACATGTTTGTTTGCCTCCCCCAGCTGGCAAACGCCTCAAGTGTGAGAGTGAATGCTGATTTCACTACATGGTCATTTTAACGTATAAATCCTGTGTAAAGTTCACCAAAACGCACTATTATGTTTTTCAATAACAGAACATATTAGAGATTTGAATCTGCCTTGGATCTTGTTAACTGTTTGGAAGATGTCTAACCTGAACTTAATGTGAGTTTGTGGGTGGCTATCAATCTAATATGTTGAAAGGGTTACAAGTACATTTTAATAACTCCAAAATGGCTAGCAGTGCAGAGAATAATGCATTCTCTTCATGTGGAAAGAGATCTAGACATCTGTGACCTTTTAAAGAAAATAAGCCCTGATGAGCAATTTTGCTGTTCCCAGAACATTTTCTTTTAAAACAAGCCAAATTTGTCGGATAAGCATAGCAGAAATAAGTTGTCTTAAGTTGACTTGGTACTGGCCAAATTCATGGGCCAATTTAAACTGTGTGTACACATACAGAGAGAAATATGCATTATTTTCATTTAATTTATAAAGCCGCATATACGCCTCTTCTGTTTGATAAATCTTGATCATTATGGAACAGGGTGCACAGGCACAGACTTCACTTCCTCTCCCACAGTTAGCATAAATGCATGTAAGTACGCCCTGAGTCGTGTGTTTGCATATTGATATACTGTGCCTGCTCCACCACTCATTAGACCTGCCGATGAAAATAACTGCAAAGAAGAAATTCAATTTAATTTCTGCAGCGCCACCGGAGCAGCTGTCATTAAACAAGACATTACTCCAGGACGAGGCTGTGTAGGAACCACTTATTCATTACATGTCTCAGTCATATTGAAACAGACTTTGGAAGGTGCTTAGTATTCAGGATAACATAAACATATCATTATCACTAAAATTATCGCTTGGTTTGAAATATGATGTGAGGAATTCGAATATTCATGAATTACTTAATATTACGTTTATAAATGCAAACCTTTGATTGATATTTTAAAGTGTAGAATGCAATAACATATTTACACAATCAGTGAAGTTGACAACAAACGGTAACAAACAATGTTCAAGTCTTAGTTTAAGGCTGCTACCTCACATGACCACCATATCATATCACCTGCAGCTATGTAAATGTTTTCATTAAGTATGCCTAAATACATAACGGTAACATGTAAAAGGTTCAGAATTGCTTCTATACATCAATATATCAGATTATATTGACTTTGACAAAAGTCAGTATTATTATTTGTCTTATTCTATGCTCAAGCTGGTGTTTTGTTTGTCTGAAGTAAATGCACATTGATACGCAAAGTAATACATCTTGCCTCGTACAGTAATTGTTGTTCAAAGCAAGATAAATTACATTTTCCATCATAATCATTTCTAAAACCAAATATTATTTACCAGAAAAAACACTAAACTCTGCTTCCAAAACAAATTTCCAAAGATACCTAATCATGATGATGATAAAAAATAGGGAGGAACATACTTTTTTTAAAGAAATGCCTCTATTAGTGATGCAGAGAGGAACAACAACACCTCATTGCCCATCCATTTCAATGACAAACCACACATAAAAGCAGTTTGCCCTCAAATGATTTTTCTTCCGGGTCCATCCTCTTTGAGTGTCCTCTTCCTTTGAGTTCTTATGGCATAAGAGCTCCATTACAAGGATTTAGTCCGCACGGAACGAGCACACACATACAAGCACATACGCACTCATGCCTCAGGCCAAGGGACCCATCAATTAGAGTGGGTTCAGTGCACAGAAGTGGCACAATATGGACTGTCTACCCCCTCTGAGCACTTCAAATCTAGAGCACTTGCATAAAACCAGAGTCTATTTTATTGGCACGTAAGCGAAAATAAATCCCAGATTCCATCGGGGTATTGGGAGGATCTTGTTTTATGTCAAGGAGGGAAGGTGTGAAAGCCACAAGGGTATTTTAGTGAGCAGAGATTGGCAGAATGGAGCTGAGGCCATCAAATTGTGTTTGTCTGCCGGTTTTTGTTTTGCTTTGTACCTCCGCTGTTCGCTGTCCCGGAGACGAAGGCTGTCGTGCTCGTCAGGCCGCTTCATTTACCTTGTGCTGTCAGATGTCGTCTCAGAAAGATGTTGGGCACAACACATACATAGACACACACTCCAGCCTCCCACAGCTGTCTTTGAATTCAGGTCCTATTCACTGTTTACAACCTAGTAAACCACTGTGATGTATTACCAAAATATATTTCTCTTCATTTGAACCCTAATGTTGAAGTAAAATAGTTTGCATGTGGCAATGTCAGTCCGTCCACAATTTCGTCCAAATGGCAAATACTTTATGATTATTTCATGTATTTGTTTGATCTCACCGACAGGGTTACACAGTTTGTTATGTGAGTAGCAGTGAAAGTAGAAATTACTTGTGTGTGTTAACAAGAAAACGCAACAGATTAAGATGGTAAATATATTTAAGATGCTCAACAAGCACAGATGTTAGCACAGCCTCACAGATCCGCCTGCATTATGGCTGTTGACTTGTTCTTGTTGAAATGTAAAAAATACAGTAAGTACACATTCAAAATCTGGTTTCTCTTAACCCTATAATCTCCAGGTGTACTGTATTCACAAGTAGAAAAAGCAAAGGAATGACCAATAAAATGTGTCACAATCTAATGCAATACACAACTCCTCCCTTGCATCTTTTCAATATTTACTATTTGTGGATACTATCGAGAGCCATTCTTCATTTCGCTTGTATTAGACTGTTTCAAATCTTTTCACACAATATAAACAGTGGATTCCATATTCAATCATCAGTTTCTTCTCAATACCACTTGCTGACATTTGACGAATCAACTAAAGTAATAGTTCAGTTTAGGAAGAGAAATAATGCCTATTTGAGATGGAGATTACAAGTTTACTACCTCTTTTTTGTCGGTGTGCTAAGGTTGAGTCAGGACATGGTTAGAAAAGTGTACCATAGAGCTCGGCATCAAAACATATCCACTATATAAACGTTGTCCTGCACCAAGCAATGCCCTTCCTGAGCAACTCGTTTTTTAAGTGAAAACACTGATGTACTCCTGCAGCCTGGGGTCAGAGAGGCGGCCATATTGATTTAGCTGTTAGACAGTAGGAAACAGGGCAGGCTCTGAATGCCAACAGGAGAGACTTGAAATTGGCAGGGCCTGGAGGCATCTTTCTGTTTACCTTGGACGCATTTTGCTCTCAATGTTCCAACAGTCATCTTTGCATCTGCCTGTGTCTTTCATTATCTTACGTTTATAATGTGTATTCTGCAGGGATGAGTGATTTTGAACATGAAGTAAAAAAAATTATGACCATCTGACAAACGTTGTTATGAAACTGAGGTCCATGGAAGACCGTGTTTGTTGTGGAGAAATTCTCTGACGTCCTGCAATGAATTTCTCCGACAAGTTGATAAGTAATGCAATTAAATGGACTGCATGCTGCAGGATGGGGATTATTTATTCACGGCTAAAGCTCATTACATTTTTGTAACAAAAGCTTCCTCTGAGTCTTTTTATGGCATGCGTGTTTCATTTTATCTTATTTATGTGAATTTCTGAGCATTATTCCATGGTGCTGATGGTGAATGTTTCCTACCGCAAAAATGTACTTTGGCCATCAGACTATATTATATCTATTTAGCAACGCATTCTACAATAATAATACAAAAAAAACCACATATAGATGTATTACAATTAGGGCTGTCAAGTTAACGCGTTAATAACGCGTTAACGCAAAAAAAAATTAACGCCACTAATTATTTTAACGCGATTAACGCATGTGTATTTTTTTTCCTCGGCCGCCCCGTAGTTTCAGAGCGCATCGAGTTTATAATACCATCTACAAGCTGATGCTGCTGACAGCCCCGCTCCTGCCGCCCGCTTGGGGCAGACCACACTTCCACGCTCACCGGCAGGCACCGACTGGCCATCGGGAGGACCGGGAGGGTGTGTGTGGCCCGAGCGAGCGAGAGAGAGAGACCTTACGTGCATTACCGTACCGCAGTGTGAACGCGGCTATTGTTGTTGTTAGCATCTGGTGCTAGCTAGCTGCGCTAATGGATATAAGGAGCTGTTTAAATGAAAACAGAGGAGCGCTCTATCCACACAACTGCGCCGAGCACTTGACTTTATGCAGGCAGCCAGACAGTGGGACATTGTACGAAAAGTCAGCACACTCAGCACGGATAGTGATCCGTAGATGATTGCAGCGTCCAGGCAGCTCCCTTTCGAGCATAAGCCTTGAGTTGCACATAGCTCCAACGATCCATCACACACACACAACAAATGAAAAACAAATGCATTCGTCAGCTCCACTGTGAGGCAGGATCTGTGCGCACAGACACCGAAACACACACACACACACACACACACACAATTTGTATTGTATTATTGTATGAGAGAGGTTCCAGGTTGAATTGAGGCGAATATTTGTAATGTTCAGAGGTTGTTGTGTTTAATATTCATGAGAATATTTGTCATTGTTCAAATGATAATAAACATTAGCAAAAAGCATATTTGTCCACTCATATGTTGATAAGAGTATTAAAAACTTGAAAAATATTCCTCTAAGGTACATTTAGAACAGATAAAAAATGTGCGATTAATCGCGATTAACTATTTTAATCGACTGACAGCCCTAATTATAACCAATAACTGTAACTATTGTGTGCATACTTTTTCCCCCTCCGTTTTCGTTTTTCGGGGCTGGTCCTCCGCTTCAGACTGGAGACTAGCAGTGCCATTATTCAAATACTCCTTTCATTTTTGTGTTGCTTCAATGAAGTCATCTAGTTTGATGAAAGAACATGACAGTTATCACCAACTAGAAGACCCAAAATTGGCCATAGCTGCACATTTGAACTCTTGAAGAGTGGCAGACCGTCTATTACATTACATTGTAAGTCGCTTTTATCCAAAGCGACTTACAATAAGTACATTCGACCAGGAAGACACAATCTTGAAGAAAACAGAATCATAAAGTACATCAGGTTTCATAGAGCCAAACATTTCAAGTGCTACTCAACTGGCTATAGATAAGCCAGTCCTTTGTTAGTATATAAGTGCTTTGTTAGCAGTTCTTTGTTAGTAATTCTATCGCTCGAAGTGGAGTCGAAAGAGATGAGTTTTCAGTCTGCGCCGGAAGGTGTGTAAGCTTTCTGCTGTCCTGATGTCAATGGGGAGCTCATTCCACCATTTTGGAGCCAGGATAGCAAACCCACGTGTTTTTGCTGATGGGAACTTGGGTCCCCCTCGCAGCGAGGGTGCAGCGAGTCGTTTGGCTGATGCAGAGCGTAGTGCACGCGCTGGGGTATATACCAACCTGAAGTCTTAAACAACAACCATCTACCAATTTGTCCTTCCACTGACACAGTGTCTTACTAAGGGCTGACACAATGCCAAAGTAATGATAGAGACCATTACATAGCTCCTTCACAGTATACTATACACTGTTCTGGTCCGTAACAGGGTTCTTGCATCCCTTGGCAACTCAGGGTGATAAATTGTTAAAATGGCCAAGAGAGCAGTAATTGCAATATGGGAAACCCCATAGTTTAAGGCCCAGTTGGATGGGCGACTGTTGAGGTTCTCAGGTTCCTCACAGTCAGAGATTGCTCCCAGACTGTTGGTGTCATCATAATCACCTTGACACCTGTCCTCTGATACAGGGCCCATAGCTGCTAAGGGGTCCAATATAACTGCTGAACCTTCAGGTTCTAACCAAGTAGAAGCACCATCATCAGGTGGCAATCGTGCAGTTTCTTTGGGAGGTAGTGTGACTGCACGCACACCCTCACCAATATCCCTCAGCCTTCTGCCCAGCTCTACCCTGGCTCTCCTTCTCAGTGCAGAATTAGACACGGGTGTTTTGCATCTGTTCATTTTTCCATCCATCCATCTTCTCCCGCTTATCCGTGGTCGGGTCGCGGGGGTAGCAGTTCCAGCAGAGAGCCCCAAACTTTCTTTTCCCTGGCGACATCAACCCAGCTCTGACTGGGGGATCCCAAGGCGCTCCCAGGCAGCGAAGAGATATAGATCCCTCCACCTGGTCCTAGGTTAACCCACTTGGTCCCTTCCCAGTCTGGACGTGCCTGGAACACTCCTAGGGAAAGGCGCCCAGGTGGCATCCCAACTAGGTGCCCGAACCCTCAACTGGCTCCTTTCGACGTTTGAAGGGAGGAGCGGCCTCAACTCCGAGTCCCTCCACTGATGACCGAACTTCTCACCTAATCCCTAAGGGAGACACCAGCCACCCTGCGGAGAAAACCCATCTCGGCCGCTTGTATCCGCGATGGCGCAATCTCATTCTTTCGGTCATGACCCATCCTTCATGACCATCGGTGAGGGTAGGAACGAAAATGGCCCGGTAGACAGAGAGCTTTGCCTTCTGGCTCAGCTCCCTTTTCGTCACAACGGTGCGGTAAAGCGACTGCAGTACCGCTCCCGCTGCTCCGATCCTCCGGCCATCTCACGCTCCATTGTTCCCTCACTCGAGAACAAGACCCCGAGATACTTGAACTCCTTCACTTGGGGTAAGGACTCATTCCCTACTTGGAGTGGACAGTCCATCGGTTTCCTGCTGAGAACCATGGCCTCAGATTTGGAGGTGCTGATCCTCATCCCAGCCGCTTCACACTCGGTTGTGAACCGATCCAGTGAGTGCTGAAGGTCGCAGACCGATGACGCCATTAGAACCACATCATCTGCAAAAAGCAGTGGTGCAATCCTTAGTCCACCGAACTGCAGACCCCCTCCCCCACGACTACGCCTCGAAATCCGATCCATGTATATTACAAACAGGATTGGTGACAAAGCGCAGCCCTGGCGGAGGCCAACCCTCACCGGAAATGGGTCCGACTTACTGCCGAGGACCCGGACACAGCTCTCACTTTGGGAGTACAGAGATTGGATGGCCCTGAGTAGAGACCCCTCACCCCATACTCCCGCAGCACCTCCCACAGTAACTCCCTGGGAACTCGGTCATACGCCTTCTCCAAGTCTACAAAACACATGTATACCGGATAAGCGTACTCCCAGGCCCCCTCCAGGATCCTTGCGAGAGTAAAAAGCTGATCCGTCGTTCCACAACCAGGACGGAATCCGCATGGTTCCTCCTCAATCTGAGGTTCGACAATCGGCCTGACCCTCCTTTCGAGTACCTTGGAGTAAACTTTCCCGGGGAGGCTGAGTAGTGTGATGCCTCTGTAATTGGCACACACCCTCTGATCCCCCTTTTTAAAAAGGGGAACCACCACCCCGGTCTGCCACTCCTTCGGTACTGTTTCCGACTTCCACGCAACGTTGATGAGACGTGTCAACCATGACAGTCCCTCAACACCCAGAGCCTTCAGCATTTCCGGGCGGATCTCATCCACCCCCGGGGCTTTGCCACTGTGGAGTTGTTTGACGACCTCAGTGACCTCCCCCCGGGAGATTGGTGTTGATCCCCCGTCATACTCCAGCTCTGCCTCTAACATAGAGGGCGGAGTTGTCGGGTTCAGGAGTTCCTCAAAGTGTTCCTTCCAACGCCCTAACACTCCATCAGTAGAGGTCAACAACGTCCCATCCTTACTGTACACAGCTTGGATGGTTCCCTGCTTCCCCCTCCTGAGGTGTCGGACAGTTTTCCAGAACAACTTTGGTGCCGCCCGAAAGTCCTTCTCCATGTCTTCTCCGAACTTCTCCCACACCCGCTGCTTTGCCTCGGCCACGGATGAGGCTGCTGCCCTTCGGGCCTGTCGGTACCTTGCAACTGCCTCGGGAGTCCCCCGGGATAACAAATCCCTGAAGGCCTCCTTCTTCAGTCGGACGGCTTCCCTGACCACCAGGAGGTTCGAGGGTTACCGCCCCTTGAGGCACCTAGGACCTTGAGACCACAGCTCCCCGCCGCGGCTTCGGCAATAGAGGCTTTGAACACCGACCACTCTGGTTCAATGTCCCCAACCTCCACAGGAATGCCCGAAAAGCTCCGCCGGAGGTGTGAGTTGAAGGCCTCCTGAACTTGGGCCTCCTCCAGACGTTCCCAGTTCACCCGAACTACACGTTTGGGCTTACCAGGTCTATCCAGAGGCTTCCCCCGCCACTCGACCCAACTCACCACCAGATGGTGATCAGTTGACAACTCCGCCCCTCTCTTTACCCGAGTGTCCAAAACATACGGCCTCAGGTCCGATGATACGATAACGAAATCGATCATGGACCTTCTGCCTAGGGTGCTCTGGTACCACGTACACTTATGAGCATCCTTATGTTCGAACATGGTGTTTGTTATGGCCAATCCATGACTAGCACAGAAGTCCAGTAACAAACCACCACTCCGGTTCAGATCAGGGGGGCCGTTCCTCCCAATCACGCCCCTCCAAGTGTCTCCATCATTGCCCACATGTGCGTTGAAGTCTCCCAGCAAGATTAAAGAGTCCCCTTCAGGAGCCCCATACAGGACTCTTTCCAGGGTCTCCAAGAAGGCCGTATACTCTGAACTGCTGTTGGGTGCATAAGCACACACAACAGTCCGAGTTATCCCCCCCATAACCCGCAGGCGTAGGGAGGCGACCCTCTCGTCCACTGGGGTAATCTCCAACAACGAAGCACCCAACCGGTGACTTGTGAGTATCCCCACACCCGCCCGGCGCCTCACACCTTGAGCAACTCCGGAGAAGAATAGAGTCCAACCCCTATCCAGAAGTAAGGTTCCAGAGCCGACGCTGTGCGTAGAGGTGAGCCCAACCAGATCCAACTGGTAACGCTCCACCTCCCGCACAAGCTCCGGCTCCTTCCCCCCCAGAGAGGTGACGTTCCACGTCCCCAAAGCCAGCTTCTGTCGCCCGGGTCTGGTCCGTCGAGACCCTCCGCTTTCACTGCCACCCTTCTGGCAGCGCACCCGACCCCATCGCTGTTTCCCGTAGGTGGTGGGCCCGCGGGACGGAGAAGCGGAGGTGTTGCCCACGTTGCCTTTTCGGGCTGGGCCCGGCCGGGCTCCGTGGCAAGCCCGGCCACCAGACGCTCGCCGACGAGTCCTCCTTCTGGGCCTGGCTCCAGAAGGGGACCCCGGGCTTCCTCCGGGCCGGGTATCCTCACTTCTTGTGTCGTCTTTCATGAGGTCTTTTGAACCAATCTTAGTCTGGCCCCTTGCCTGAGACCAATTTGCTATGGGAGACCCTACCAGGAACACAAGGTTCCAGACAACACAGCCCCCAGGTTCATCAGGGCACACAAACCATTCATTTTTTGTAACAACAATTAATTATACTAACTAAATAAGTTGACTCTCTTTCACACTTTCTCTCTCACTTACTCACACACTCTCTCTCTCTCCCACTCTCTGTATTTATTAATATTACTATTTATTTATGTATTTAAATATATTATTTATTTTTGTATTTATTGTTGCAATGTTGAATCCTAAGTGTGTAAGAAGTTATACCTTAATTTGAACAGTATACATCATGTGTGCAGCATCTGGAAAAGAAATACAAGTGATGGTTTAATTAAAAAACACATTTAAGCACATTTTTTAAACTAAAATTAAAATAAAGCCACACATTTTTGGTCAATGTTAGAAAGTTTGCTAAATGTAGTGCCACATTCAAGTTTTGATGCACAAACAATATTAAGAAATGCTGAATCCATAGGATACGTAAAAATTGACAGTTGAACAAATGCCCTTTCTCGATTACCCAACCCCCACATGCACAAGCACACCCTCCAAATGTTCAGTCTTTTATTCATATAGCACATTACAAGGACACACATGACAGCGAATCTTAAAGCTCAAGTAAATCGATGACTCAGAAAACACAGAAACACAGAAAAGGAGGCTTCACAGGGCAGGACAGATTTAACTTTGGTGAACGAGCAACACACGAATCAAGAAGCGCTATAAGTGGCTTAACATTTCTGGGTAATGGTTCACATTTATCATAATTCATTAATTAAATAAATGTTAAGTAAGATTTACTAACGTAATGTTGTGAATCATTCAGACTAACTTATGCCCACCAAGATCAGTAAAAAGCAAATACTTGAAATATAAAATATACAAATTGAAACGTAAGATTTAATACGCATGTGGGGATGGAAACATACTCGCATAAGTCATTTATATCGACGTCTAAGTTTACTACAAGTTAAACTTATTTTTGTGTGTTACCAAGTTTAATGCTGAATTGAGTCTTCAGCAAACCACTCTCCTGCCATCTGAGCCCGCCTTTAAAAGCACAATGCCTCCACTTAGTGCTGTGTACCTGGACTCACATTCAGGTTCAGGTCCGGACTCAAGTCCAGAGGTTCAGGTTCAGGTCCGGACTTATAAGTCCGGACCTGAACCCATGGCTTGTGTCAAGTTGTGTGAGTAACTAAAGTGAACTTATTGTGAGCTAATTATCAATTGAAAATTAACTCATAATCAACTCAAATTCAAACTCGTCAGGTTTATTGTGCTCCCTTCCAACTTGTGTCTACATTTCTCTACAAAGTACAAATGTAAAAAAAACACTTTTTTGCCACTTAGTCTACAAATGACTTATGACAGCAACTACAGTGAACTACAACAAAGTTCAAACATTTATTTCATTTACCAAACTAAAGTAACCCAACAGTCCCTGAGCTGACTGAGCCTAAATCCCTAAAACGTTGCTGAAAGGTAGAGTGTAGAGTAGACTATACGCATTACACTGTTACACACCTACTATACAGTATACACTGTAGTGGCTGTACAGTCAGAGTGTACTGTACTGTCTGTACACCATGTCTTTTCTACAACTCTACATGTGTACATTATACAGTACATACTACATACATAGTGATGTACATACTGTTAGAAATTAAAATCAATGTTGATATGGCGTAATTTTGAATTAAATACACTATTTAATTTAAATCAATTTTATTCTGAAAAAACCGAAAGTTCACACTATTAACTTAATACTTTTATTCTGAAAAGCATTCACTTCCGGTTAGCATTAGCATGTGGCGAAATGCTACGTTTTTAAACCGTGAGTCGAAGGTGAAATTACATGTGATGTTGTACACTGAGCACACTGGGATTAGCACTCATTTATTGACGCTGAATAACGTTTATCAGGGAATGTTGAAATAACAACAGACACCAGAATATACGTAAATGCTAGTTTTTTTGCGAGTCCAAGTACCGGTTCCCGACGTTCCGGTTTTAACCGGACTTGAACCGAAACTTTTTACAAGTCCAGTACCGGTTCGGCGTACCGGTACGCAGCACTACCTCCACTCACATTAACGTCACTATTCGAATAAAAGTTCAATATTAAAGTTATACGTTAATCCTGCTTTTTTTTTTACTTGACATACTGTTCCACCCTTAAATTAATATTAACTCTTCAAGGCTGTAACTTGCTCGGCTATCCTATCCACTGGCTAACGCTAACGTTAGCTTATCTAAACTATGATCAACTGACAGAGTTTTGACAAAAGAGTTCAGCATTTTGAGTCACTTGCGTATCAATCGACGCATACATACACATATAATACATATATATACCAACCACAAATACAAAATTAGAACAAAAATGTTGGCTATACTTACTTGAGTTGATCATTCTTGAGTGAATTTGCCGCCTGCGAACGTTGGCTGTGAAAACTCAGAGGAGGCTACTTGGATTATGGATAGTGGGCATTAGCGTAATGAAAAAATATTAATCTATCGTTTAATATTTAATTCAATCGTACAATGCCACATTACTGTAGGAGACTAGTTTTGTGTTAAGTTTTTAGTTTTCAATGTTATATTTTATTTGAATGTTTCAATTCAATAATCAAAGAAATATATGAAGACGTTACACCCCCATATTATTTTTGATGTGTTCCATTCCAATGATTTCTGGCGCTTGCGGCTCAAATACGTATTACGGATCTGGGCCAAATCTGTAAACCAGCAAAAATACTGCACTGCTTGCAAATGGAATGTTTAGGCTGAAAGCTCTATCTGGTGCGGATCTGGCCCACAGTCAAACAACGTGTGTGAGCTACAAACGGATCTAAAGGCTTTCGTGCGGATCCGGCCCAAAGGTAATTGCTATCTGGGTATTGGTAATATTGTTTTAAGGCAGCTGGGCAGGCCCGGTTCTAGAACAAAATGACTAAGGGTGCATCTGAGATTAGAGAGGGTGCAGTGGTAAAGTGCTATTTTTATAAGTGGGGAGTGTACCTAACACCCTCTATGGGGGTCCTCACCTCCTCTGGGGGGTCCGGGGGCATGCTCCCCCGGGAAGATTTTTTTTTAAATATTGAAGTTAAAAGCATCAATCTGGTGCACTTTGAGAGCAACATTAAGAGATCTATGGATCTATGTGCTCTTTGCTTGATTATGCCTTCCCAGTCCCTTATCACGTAGCCTATAAGAGCATGGCGCCAGTTGTTGTAGCCAGTTGTGGTGAAGGCATCTGACTTACTTGAACCGAAATGTCTACATGCATAGCAGAAGATGGCATCTTTTTTACATGAATAATCCAGCCAATCTCTGTTTTGAAACCATGAGCTGCAAAATGAGCGCCTCACCCCACTGTACAGGCGAGTTGGGTACTTTTTTAAATATACCTGGGCAGGCTCTGTTTTGTAGAGGTCCTCTGGCACTTGCGGGCCGCCGAGGGGTGGCGGTGTTTGGGGTAACGAAGACGGCTGTGGCTGCTCCGCCTCTGTGGGCGAGGCGGGCAAAGCCGGCGAGTCGGGCAGGAGGACGTTAGTGTCCACGGCAGTAACGTAATGTCCCCATGATCTGAACTGTTATTACCTGCAGTAGATGCAGTGTATGCTGGCGATAAGGGCTGGTTGTTTTAACCATTTTCTGATCCATCTTTGACTGCTGTGTCAGCACCTTGCAGATGATGAATGTGCAGGTCACGCGCACCTGACATAATAACGTTACTTACCGTTTAAATTGATCAAATAAATGCAGCAGACAATGTTATTCAACCACAATTACAATTTATTTTATTTCAACTATATTCTTCTTCTTCTTCTTCTTCTTCTTCTTCTTCTTCTTCTTCTTCTTCTTCTTCTTCTTCTTCATACTACTATTGTTAGTAATAGTAGGCAAAATGTAATATTTTTCACTTTTAATTTTTTTCACTTTTAATTTTTTTTACTTTTCATTTTTCAAATGAGGGTGCATAACGACTCAACTGAGGGTGCAATGCACCCTTATGCACCCCCGTAGAACCGGGCCTGCAGCTGGGTGAGTTACAAATCAGATATTGAGCATTATAAAACCAAGGCATTCTTGAACAGTTATACAAAATCAATAGAAATGTACTAGATACATTTGAAAGAGACACCTTTTAGTATCTGTTGGCGTGTATTGAGCATATACAGTCTATTAGGGCATTGGTCTGAATGCATTAATTTAGCCATTATCGGTCATGGCGGGAAAGACCTTCCATACATAACCGGCCGAGAGAGGGGGCAAACTGCTCGCGCGCACACACCACACACTCGCTCACACCTGTGCAGCTCCTCCTTCGGTGAGCCATCCAATGAGAGGCGAGTTTTCCTGCGCGTGGGCTTCTGCATACACCGCCGCACGCGCACACCCAGCCTGTTGTCCGCAGGCAGATACAGCACGAGCATCACCGTTTGAAAGCTAACTATGGCCGAAGGAGGAGAAGGCGAGGACGAAATCCAGTTCTTGCGAACTGTAAGTCCTTTTTCTGTTTCTCTGAAGCCGAGAGCCGGCTCTGTGTCTGCTGTCACTGCGTCTTTCTGCTGGCCGTGTGTGTATGCGTGCGTGTGTGTGTGTGTGTGTGAGAGAGGGCAGGGAGTTTACCGCATTAAGGATGACAGCTCCTCCAGATACTAGTCATTGGTCTGTGAGTCCGCATCATGCTGACCGCAGACTAAACGGTGGCATAGGAATGTAAACACACTGACTGACAGTTAGAAAGACAGGAGGTGAAGAGAGATGGACGAAGGTGTTTTGCTGTCATTGTCTCAGAAAGAGGAGTTGAGCAGCATGCGTGTAGTGGCTGGTGTATGTGTGTGTTGGGTGGGAGCGGGGCGCAGTGCGGTGCAGTATGGCAGCATGAAGTCTGATGCATCTGCTTCACTTCCATCACCTTCTACATTGAAGCAATACCTCAAAACACTGCGTCTGTATGTGTGTATATTTATTGTTTGTCTCATTATGAAGTAAAAGCTTGAACAGGTCATGATCAGGAACGTGAATAATCAAACGGGAATCCACTGCACCTGACTATTTTCCTTTTGGATGGAAGTGGGCAGGAACATAAGTATAGAAATACAAGTCGCGATATGTATGTTAGTTAGACATTTCAAACTAAAGCCTTATTTGTAGTCTTTTTCTGTCAGTGAGATGCTTCCATTGTTGCCTGTGCAGTTTCCAGCATCAGTATCATGAAAGCAAAAGGAAGCTTTCTGCAATGCTAAAATGCCATCTCTTGATCAGAGAAACGAAACATGACAATAAGATGACATTATTTTACTAGAAGGAAATCTAGATTGGGATAGAGGCAGCATCAATATTTGTTGTTGTCTTTATTGGGTTAAATAATGTTGTGTAATGTGATGGGAGTCCCTCATAGTAACAAACCCATGGAGAATTCTCAGTACTCTGCACTTCCACAGAGCTTTTTATGGCGCGTTTCCACTGCAGCGGGTAGCTCGCTTTAAGCGTGCCGAGCCGTGCGGGGCCCGTTTTCACTTGGCCTAGTTTTGGCCCGGGGCTACTTTTTCACCTTTTTTCTGGCCCGACTAAATCGTGGTTCTAGGGCCAGGAACAACCAGGCTGAGTCGGGCTGAGTATGCTAAACTAGAGAGAGAATCGCTGGCAAGGGGCTACAACTACAACAAGATGAACATATTTGACCGTGATTTAATTGTAACACACGTTTCAAAATGATGCCGAAGTAACAACATACTGATACCGGTTAGTAAAAACCATGAATTAATGCTTTGACAAGTCTGCAGACAGACGGCAGGCGAAAAACTCTTTTAAAATGGGCCGAGGCTATAGACAGGACGGTCCTGTACACAGCTCTCTGAAATGGCTATATACAGGACGGTCCTGTATATAAGGTCTCTGAAATGGCTATATACAGGACGGTCCTGTATATAAGGTCTCTGAAATGGCTATATACAGGACGGTCCTGTATATAAGGTCTCTGAAATGGCTATATACAGGACGGTCCTGTGGATAAGATATCTGAAATGGCTATATACAGGACGGTCCTGTGGATAAGATATCTGAAATGGCTATATACAGGACCGTCCTGCAGCTAACGTCAAATGACTATATACAGACCGGGCTATTATAGCATGCTTAAGCAAGTTTCGCGGGTGGTAATGTAGGGATAGGATTCACAGATAAATATTCTCACGACAACATTATTTTCAATGAGTTTCCACTCAATATAAAATTGTGGCAATTAAATCTCTTTCCATGCCAATTGCTTAGCTTTTTTTGCTGATTTCAGTCTTTTTTTTGGCTTATCTTTTTATGTTGTTTCAATCATTTTCTACTTTATATTTTCCAATGCACAATGTTTTACTTGTAAAGGATATCACTGCATACTTTAAAGACTACTCGGTTTTATTAAAAGTTTAAAACTGAAGTTTTTTTTTTTAAAGAATACGCCGACATTTCGTTGACGTGTAGTGATTTTGCATTGAAAGCAACACAAATCATTTATCGGCTACGCCGGCATTTTTATTTTAGAAATCGGAGAAACCGTCTTTTGAATTGTATGTAGTATGCTGTACATTTTTGTAATTTATCCTGCTGTAAACGTTAATTGTACACCAATTATATCCATATTTCTGTAGACTACATAAAAAGCCATTTCAGGGCTTCTGTGCAGGACCGTCCTGTGTATAGCCATTTCAGAGAGCTGTGACAGGACGGTCCTGTATATAGCCATTTCAGAGAGCTGTGACAGGACGGTCCTGTGTATAGCCATTTCAGAGAGCTGTGACAGGACGGTCCTGTATATAGCCATTTCAGAGAGCTGTGACAGGACGGTCCTGTATATAGCCATTTCAGAGACCTTATATACAGGACCGTCCTGTATATAGCCACTCCCTTTAAAATGCGTGTTTTCTAAATGGAGCTTGGCTAAGCTAATGTTATATATGCTCCGACCGTCCACACTCACAACAACGGCCTACAGACATACATAAACCAGCGACTGTATTCGCCATGACACAGGCAGTCTGTGGTTTGTACTTGTTTAACTTTAGTCTAGTTTCTGAACAGATATGAAGAGCTGTGAGCTCTGAGGGCTAACAGCTAACGGCTGTGTTGTTTTTCTGGGGTCTCATTGAAGATGACGTCACGGCTCCGCCTACACTGCGTTACTATAGTAACTGCCCCAGTTCCTAAACTGTAATGGAAGCGCAGCATTAAAGTGAGCAGGGCCTAATAAGGCCTAACCAAGCCGAGCGAGGCCTGCAGTGGAAACGCGCCATTAGTCGTGCCTGAAAAAAGGTGAAAAAGTAGTCCCGGGCCAAAACTAGGCCAAGTGGAAACGCAACCAAAAACGGGCCCCGCACGGCTCGGCACGCTTAAAGCGAGCTACCCGCTGCAGTGGAAACGCGCCATTAGTGTCTTTTAGCTCATTGTTTTTGTTAAATGCCTGCAATAGCTGTTTTATTTCAGTCTCACTGCGGTCTTGATGAACCTCATGTCGAGCAAAGCAGGTTGCTGTTTTCAGTGAAAGCAATGGCAACAGAAGTGAGAGCTGGTGAGCGAAGTTGTGGGTTTAGCAGCTAAAGAGCCGGATATTTTTCTCTGAAGTTTAAGAGCGAAATAGAGCTAAAAGCAGAGTTTATATTGCCCACACCCAACAGATGTGTAAGCAATTATTTGCTATTAATTTTGCCAAGTGAACTTAACAAGCTGCAATATGTTGAGTATGTGTGATTTAAAAATAAAATGTATTAGCATCCAGTATGTGCTGCCCCACAAAGGCCAACAAAAAGAGACAAAGTGAATTGTCCCTAACACATTCTTTCTTCTCTTCTATACTTTACTGCAGGAGTTAACATTCATTTACATCCACTAACATATGACATGGTTTGTACTTAGCATTCTTAGAATGTTACAATTGTTATAGTGCAAAGGAATAGTAAAGAAAATAAACAAATAACCCTATCACGACACAGTGCATAAGCATACATAATCATGGATTCCTATAATAATAACATGAAGTACATCCAAATAATAGCAAGTGCAAGATATTCATTAACAATGAAATGATAAACCGGTTCATTGACTGTCAGAATATGAATTGGCAAAAATGTGGATATTCAATGGTTTCCTGAAAATTCCTGCAGCATGAGCTGTTTTTCAGAAAAAGGAACTTATCTTCTGGACAACACTGCCTGGCCTTTTCCATTATGTTCGGACTTTCTATAGAGCAAACATTCAATCGAGAAATAATTCATTAATAATGAAAATAATTAATAGTCTCATCCCTAAAATACATGCAGAAAAAGGGGACCATAAGAAAACACAGCGTTTAATGCTAGTTCCATGGGATGGGTCTAATCTGCTGTTGATTGAAATTGTGCGATGGCACTCTGTTTTGGATGGTGATGCTTAAGGTGATATAAATGATTATGTGTTTTTACTTTTTTATTTTGCCACATTTAGGCTTTTTAACAGAACATTACCAATCTGCTTTGTGCTGGTCTGTAAGTAGTCCTGTTACTCCTAAAGTTCCCACAGAATAAGTGTGTGCTGTGCTGTCTTATATCATGTGGTGTCAGTGCGGCTGCAGTATTAGAGGTCTCTGTTCACTGTGGTTTTGGTAGTAAGTTGTTCAGAGCTCAGAGGACAGGCAACATGTGAGGGCCACTTCACAGGCACTGCACCCAGGGAAGGCACCGGAGCACTCTGCATTTCATACTTCATTAGGCGCAAGTAGGGATGGGTATCGTTAGGATTTTATCGGTACCGGTACTGCTTATCGGTATTTTTCGATACTCTTATCGATACTTTTCAATAATTTGGTGCTCAAAATTATAGACATGAATACAAGATGTGAAGATTAAACAGTCATTTTATTGTAATTTTCTTGCAGAAATAACTGTATAACGTATACATTAGCTTCTCAGAAGCAGACACAAATAAATAAAATAACTTAAAGGGGCCTGGCTCGCCCTACCATTCTTGTTGGGGTTTTCCCTCAGACAGAGGATGAAAAGAGCCATTCTTTTAAAACATTTTTTAACATTTGTAAATCAGTTACATCTTCATCCAGACATTTCAAACTGACAACCTAGCTCGACAAGAGATCCTTAAAACATTGTCCTACAGTGCAAAACTGTGATATGAAGAAATTGGTCAAAAGGCTAAGATGGCAAAAAGATAAAGGCGAGTACGTATATTATTCTGGATTGTATTTTTAAATCATCACAAAATAAATGATGTGCTGAATTGAAACACGTCAACATGTGTCTGAAGGTTTAAACATAGAACAAAGTATTTGAGCTTCAAATATGTCAATTCCTAGAAAACGACCAACAATTGCTGAACCATACATTGAAATGTTGACCTTTAACAACATTTGCAGTTTTCCAATTCACAATGACATCTGTAAGTTTAACTGGTTTATAAAGCATTCAATGAAAGGCCAAATTATTATAGGTGTAGGAGCTCACATTAATACACTGTTAATAAACTAAAAAAAGACAAGGCGATGTGCCTGCAAGACTTTACTCAGGTAAAGAAAAGATATTACCCGTGCGCAGCAGCTAACCTGCCTGCGAGCCTTCGCTCAGGTCACATTTACACACGGCGCGGCTGAAGCCCGTCAGCACTATTAGCACTAGCAGTATCGCTAGCATCGTTTTAGATTCAATGAGTGTCTCGTTTGCAAATGCTTCATTAAGTTGCTTGTGTTACCCCCTTTACAAGCAACTAATTGAGTACATAGATTTCACCTTGCACTATCGCCACTACATTTTTTAAAGTGCACCCAGACCTTCGATCGCTTCGCTCTGTCCGCCATGCCTGCGGGAGTCTCACAACAATAATAAGAGCGCTGTTGTAGTGTTGCCAACTTCTTAGTAATAAAAGTAGCTATTGGCTGTCCCAAAAGTCGTCAGAAGTTGCTAAATGACGTCATCGCCTAATTTGCATATCATGTAATGGCGGCTGTAGAAGAGAGCATGGTAGAGGGGAGTACAAAAAACGTTCCCAACCCTTCAAGGATCAAAACTTGAAACCACCGGAGTTAAATCCAGACGACAGTAGATCAGAAATATCTCTATTCTGCAATGTAAAATTACTTTTTTGCTTTCCCGTCTTAAGCAGAACATAACTCAGAATGTATTATAGTGTGAAAGTGATTGAAGAAACATTTACATTTTACATTTAAATCCCGCTCAAAACCTGGACGGCTTGGCAGTTGGCGCATGCGCAATTCATTTGCAGTCTCGACGCGGGGGAGTGTGGTTGTCTCCTCGCTGCTCTCTCTGACTGCAGCAGCAGCAGCTCTGCTGCCGCCAGGCAACTGTCAGTCTGAGCGCCTGTGAGTACTATGGGAGGGAGGCGGGGCTCACGGCAGCTCGTTAACTGCAGAACAATACGTGAGTCGCCAAACACCAGAAAAGTCGCTAATAACACCATTATAAATCGTTAGAATAGTCGTTAGTCGCTTTTGACACAAATAAGTCGCCAGAGGGTTTGGAAATCCGCCAAATTTAACGACAAAGTCGCCAAGTTGGCAACACTGCGCTGTTGAGAGAGATGACGAGTGGCATTTACAGTGGCCAATCAGAGGGGTCTCAAACCGGATACATCACACGGGATGAGGGTTCCCAACCAACCAGAATGGTTTAAAGTTAAACTAAGGAAGTAGACGTAACACATATACCGATAGCAGCACCGTTGGTCCAGCGGCTTAACGGTATACCGATACCGTCCAATCAGGTACCGGTATTGACTTAGTACCGGTTCTCAATACCCCTCCCTAGGCGCAAGTGACTAACGTTTGAACGTGCACTGCATCTTCATCACAGTCAGATGGTATTGGCAAGAAAATGCAGTAGTACAGCAATACTTAATCAACAAGACACTACAACAGGGATGGGCAACTTTGATGGTGGTGGGGGCCACATCATTGATGTACTGGCCACCAGGGGGCCGCAGATTCACTTGGAACACACACACACACAAAAATTCAACCCGGTATCACGGCAAGACGTGAACATGTGACGATTTACCATGCTGGGAGACGTGAAGATGTTACGATTTCGTCCCTTCAAACGTGACAGCTACATGGTATTGTTAACCCATGTTAACCAGTGGAGAAATAACCGGAAATACCAAGCAAATGCTACCCCGACGTAATGATTTATTTTTTAATAGCCACACTCGATTACGCCGATTTTCTTGTTGCCCCAGCTGGTCGACACCAACAAAGGCTACATTAATGTATTAAATCGATGTTAATCCGTGCGTGTATGTGGAATTAAAGGACGTGACGTTGTGCGATTGAGTTGCCAAGCAACAGCTTCGGTTCATGTTAATTTACAAACTATTCAACTACAACCGTAGTTATATTTAAAAACATGTTAGAAGGCCTCACAAAATACTTTAATGCAAATTAAAATATAAATGTGAAGGAATGTGTGTGTATAACAAAATACATCGGTGATAAACGAAACCGGAAACAGACGTAGGCAAGATCCTCAGCTCGATGATTGGATGGTTATCCGCAATGCATGCTGGGATTTGGTTTATGTGATGTGAAATCTGAAAACGTTTTTTAAAAATACAATAATACTTTATTCCGAGTGTGCTTGCTTCTCTCTTTGAAAGTCATCACATAACGGCATTGTAATACACGGTTCGGCTGCATTAAATATTACATATCTGCCGTGATTCTCTATTTATAGAGCCCTGATGAGAAGACTTCTGGACAAACAGGAGAACTGCCGCCAAAACTGAAGATGTGACGTGGATCATAAATATATAAGCAATTAAACAACATCTTACATTTCTTTTCACACAATACGTCTCCCAACACTAATTCGGCTGACTTTTATATTTGATCCAATTGGTAGATAGGCTGTATTTACACCATAACTGTGCACAGCTGATAGAAAGGGACACCTGGTGGTTAAAGCACGTTATTGAATTGTCTTATTTTATTATTAGATATTAATAGGAGGTTGTGAAAAACAGACAAACTAATAAGGCTTAATTTAAACATTAAAGAGTACTTTAGGTTAAGGTCTTCTTTTGAATAAGAAAAAAGCTTTAAGAAGAATATGGAGGGATGAAACCCTCTTGAAACCGCAGGTCGTTCCTTCCTGCAGCGGTCAGACTTTACAACCAGCACTGCCCCTAGTAGACCATCCTACACACACCACAACACAGACTATAACACCCCTTGCTGCTAAATACAAACCAACTTTGTGCAATATGTGCTATATGTGCAATATATATATGCCATTAATAACTGTGTCATTTATACCTGGCCACTAAATCAATATATATATGCCGTTTTGTTTTTTATCTGTATTTTTTTTTGTTTGTAATTATGTAACTTTTTATCTTTTTTTTAGCATATTGTTTATTATATTAAAACTTAGTACTTTTTTAACGCATGTAAGATATGCAACACTAAGCTGTCTGTGGCTCTTTCCTGCTGTAACGCTGCACATTTCCCCTCTGTGGAACTAATAAAGGTATTCTGATTCTTTAATGGTCACACATGCAGAGCACACAGCACACACAGTGACATTTGTATCTACAGATAAATATTAAGCCTGACAAAGTACTTAACGTCTAATATATTGCTTTCCTGCAATGTTAACTATGTTTCAGCACTTATTTGTTTATTATTTGTTTATTATTAAACTAATATTATACATATGTATTATACTCTTATAAGATGTATGTAGAAAGTATAAGAAATGTGCAGAATGACAGTTTAATGGTGGAGTACACACACATATTATTGATAGATGTCTTGTAATGCACTGTTGAGGAACCTGCGACCCAAGTTCTTCATTCATTGCATACAGTAGTTGTGTATAATATGATATGTCAATAAACCTTAGCTTAGAAAATCTTGAAAGGGATGTGCAAACTAGTCATTATATACAGTCTTTAATGAACTATTAGTAGAGAATAACGAGTAATGAATATACTTTATAGGGATCCTATTAATATCTAATAATAAAATTCAATAACGTTCTTCAACCACCAGGTGTCCCTTTATATCAGCTGTGCACCGTTATGGTGTAAATACAGCCTATCTAGCATTGGATCAAAATAAAAGTCAGCCGATTAGTGTTGATTACTGCAAGGAGACGTATTGTGTGAAGAGAAATGGAAGATGTTGTTTAATTGCTGATATATTTATGATCCACGTCACGTATTCTGTTCCGGTGGCAGTTCTTCCTGTTTGTCTAGAAGTCTTCTAATCAGGGCTCTATAAATAAAGAACTACGGCAGATGTGTAATATTTAATGCAGCCGAACCGTGTATTACAATGCCGTTATGTGATGACTTTCAAAGAGAAAAGCAAGCACACTCGGAATAAAGTATTATTGTATTTTTTAAAAACGTTTTCAGATTTCACATCACATAAACACCAAATCCCAGCATGCATTGCGGCTAAACCATCCAATCATCGAGCTGAGGATCTTGCCTACGTCTGTTTCCGGTTTCGTTTATGACCGATGTATTTTGTTATACACACATTCCTTAACATTTACATTTTAATTTGCATTAAAGTATTTCGTGAGGCCTTCTAACATGTTTTTAAATATAACTACGGTTGTAGTTGAAGAGTTTGTAAATTAACATGAACCGAAGCTGTTGCCTGGCAACTCAATCGCACAACGTCACGTCCGTTAATTCCACATTCACACACACGGATTAACATTCACACACACGGATTAACATCGATTTAATACATTAATGTAGCCTTCTGCTAAAAGAGGTGTCGACCAGCTGGGGCAACAAGACAATCGGCGTAATCGAGTGTGACTATTACAAAATAAATCATTACGTCGGAGTAGCATTTGGTTGGTATTTCCGGTTATTTCTCCACTGGTTAACATGGGTTAACAATACCATGTAGCTGTCACGTTTGAAGGGACGAAATCGTGACATCTTCACGTCTCCCAGCATGGTAAATCGTCACATGTTCACGTCTTGCCGTGATACCGGGTTGCAAAAATTCCATGTGTTGTATGTAATTATTAACAAATATACTAAGTCTGACATCTTCATTGACATTTTACAATCAAAGGGAACATCCCCAAAAAATGGGAACATCCTCTAATAAGCTCACTAAACAAATATCAGTTCACAGACATTTTATTTCATTTGTACAAGTGGCATGTTTGTATTGAACAGGTTATTAAACAGTGGAATAAAACTATTTTAAAGTATTGGAAAGCACGGAAAATGTGTGTGTATTGAGATTAACCATTAGATGACACACACATGAAGTCATGAACACTAACCCAGACGTTAGTTGTCTAACTTGAACCTAAAACACTTGTAGCCACTCTCTGCATTCCCCTTACTCCACAATAAGGGGAGTGTCCACACAGACACCTGTCAGCCCGCACTCTGCTGTTCCTCAGCGCCGCTCCCCCTCCCTCCCGCTGACATTATGAATGAAAAGCGTAGTAATAATAGATAACACGGCAGGGTCCGTGACAGTTTGTTTTCATCTGATTTCAAATAAACAAAGTCTTGGTTTTAAGAATATTAAACTTGTTTCGCCAAATTCAGATGATAAATACAACTTGTAAGCTTGTAAAGGCATAATTACAAGAGGCAATTTAACGTCACAGCAGGCATAACAACAGCCGGTGTTTCTTGTGAGGGTTTCCCCGGGAAACAAACACAATACACACAAATGCGTCACAGATTATTTCGCGGTATTTGAAATCATCAACGCAGCTCGCGACGTAACTAGGAGTCTAGTGGACGGTATCAGTACTACAAGTAAAACAAAATAAAATTATTAATTACGTTGTTTATAAATTAATCTGAGGGCCGCAAAAAGAGGAGGTGGGGGCCGCCATTTGCCCATCCCTGCACTACAATATAGTACACCCAGGCAAACTATTAATGAGGCAATCCTGTGGACATTATCCTCATTACAGAAACTTAAAAAAACTCATTCTTTACCATTGCTGTATATGCTTATGATGGGGAACGCAAAAAGGCCAGGTGTGACCAGAACATTCACCTTTAAGAGGCTACCCTTCTTTCATTTTATATCATTTGTTTCAATTATATTGTAAGGGAGTTGGAGTTAAAACAGTCCAGTTATTCAGTCTGTTTGTATACCGACGACACTGATTTGTGTTATTGAGTTGTTTTGATGATGGCTACATGTCACTAGCTCGGCCATTGATCTGTACTGTCACTGTAGAACTACAGCCTCAATGCTGTCCTCTCCAGCTGCTTGGAAATGGCTCATGATAGATCTGTCAATATCAGTCTGACTGCGCATTAGGTCCTTTAAAGTCCCACTTTCTGTGGCATTGTAGTAGCTAGGATACTTCAACATTGTACAATTCTAGCTTGTATTTGTGCTTGTGTCTTAATTTTCTCAAATGTTGCCCGATGTGCGATGTGGTTCTTAATTATATATCATGTATCGTATTATAAAAATGGGACGGTAGGAAGAAGCTTTTACACTGTTTCAAATAAATAAATGTCACTACAGTTGAGTTAAATACATTGCCTGCTCATTATATTAGAATCTAAGGTAGTTCAACCACCATTTTTGGCTGTTGTTTGTATTAGGGGTGTGCGATATATCAAATACTGAATTAAGTAATTGAACACAATGAAAACTAGGTTTTGTTATGTTTTTTTTAGTCCTTTCGTAAAAATTACGTTATGTTAGAATTGCTTTTGCATTTAGCTTTTTTGCACAAACCTAGGGCTCTTATAGACCCAAAGCCTACATATACGTCATACACACTTTCCTGCCTATACACAACCCTTTTCTTGGTGACATATGTTTGATTTGTCCGCTGTTGTAATCTCAGAAAAAAGGTTAAGTGCCTATTAGGGCTGTGCGATTATGGCAAAAATCATAATCACGATTATTTGGGTCAATAATTGATATCACGATTATTTTGACGATTATTCATTGACCATTTATTGAACTTTAAAACAAATAATATTTTCAGATCAACAAATATGTTGGACCGCACTTCCAAAACCATACTAAACATATATTATTAATATGATAAATAAAAATAAATTGGACCAAAATAAATTAAATCAAATATGATGCAGTGCACTGTCACAACCTGCTGAAAACTCCTTAACATATAGCCAACATTTTGGTAAAACATATTCAACATATTCCACTCAGTTAAACGTTGAATGCTGGCCAACCGTCATGGTCCAGAAGTAACAGGAAATAAATGTTGAACTACAATTTAAGATCAAATAAAAATGTTTAGGCCACCATGGCAAATGCTGGTAGGGCTGCTCATTTCATCTCTTAAAGATGTTTTGCAAGAAACACCAGCCTGTTGACATGGTCTGGTTTCAGAGATGAGCGCAGGCAGGTGACAAGCCACCTGGACTGAAGACCCTCAGCCACGCCCCGACACATGGGGTGACGCCGGCCAATCACAAAGCTTTGATGCGTTCAAGTGCATTATTCTGGCACAGGAAGATTATGTTACACGACATTAACGATAAAACAGAATATTGTTGTTCTATTTTTAGACACATCTCGCGATCGACTGGTTGGGCACCCCTGGGCTAGACCATAGGTCTGTTGTGGTAGCAAAGTAGTCAGCTGAAGCCACATCTCTCTCAACTTCCCCACGGCATTTGTCACATAGTGCAGGCAGCGCAGACCTGCTGAAATAATACCGAGACGGCATCGCGTAACGCTTGTCCAACGTGTTGACAAGCTGCTTAAAGCCCTGGTTGCTAACAGTGCTAACTGGGCACATATCTTTAGCGATGTGAAATGTCCCTTGAAAAAGAGATCATTGATCTCAATGGGATTTTACCTGGATAAATAAAGGTTTTTAATTTTTGTTTTAATTGTAAAGACAAAGTACTTGCAAATAGTGGAAATAGTTTTACCCTTCTTTTTAACGAGTTGCTGCTCTTGTTCTGACATCTTCGCTCGCGCTGAACACTCACAACACATGCCACTCGCACGTGGCCGAGTGGGCTTTTAGGGAGGGGCGAAAGCGCTCCCAGCAAAATAATCGTATTTTGTCAATTATGCTGTTTTCATAATCGTCGCAAGCCATAATCGTAATCGCGATTAAAATACGACTAATTGCACAGCCCTAGTGCCTATACAGTTAAGAGTCTTAAAGGAGTAAAGGAATTGTTTCATCAAAGCAAGTTTAAAGGCTACGTGTTCAGTTCAGAAAGTGGTAAGATGGAGGTGGAAGGATTAGTTCTCAAAGTAAAAAGCAGTGGCTTCATTGTCTCGCAATGGTTTGGGTATCTCTGGGAAGATGGAGCAAACCATGGCGAGAGTAGTAAAACCGTTTCCACAAAAGGTAGCAGTACCAAACATTTGTTTCTCCAATGGATGAACATAATGTGTAGCACTGGCATGTATTGGCGTCCAGTCCCAGTTGTTCTCATATTAAGAAAAACACTTTAGATCACTACCAAACTCTTTTTGTGCCAAATTGGTCAGCTATGATTGCAGGGTCTTCACTAAAATGTTTTGTTCAGGTGGATCGATAAGAAAATGTTCACAATCTATGATAAACTGTGATAAATGTTGTTGATGATCAGTAGTTTAAATAGTACGTAAGCAACCCATGCGGCTCATTATTTTGGATTAGCCCTGACCGTCTCACTACATCCCTACTGGCTTCACTAGTCTGACTCCTGCCGATACGGCTTGGCTCGGCTGCCTCTATCTCCTATACAGAGGAACGTCTGTATTATTTGATACAATGGCTGAGATAATAATAGGGACAGTACGTTTACATCCAGGCTTATCTGTAATACTATTCCTTCTTTCTTCCTCCTCTCCTGCTCCATCCCTACCTTTCATCCTCCTCCACCCTCCCTGTAATCCTGCAGCACTCCCTGCTAAGTGCTCTTTGAATGCAGATCAATACATGGTTACTGGTGACTGCTGATGTCTCAGCACAAAGCAAACAGCATGGCAGCAGCCTGTGTTTCTCTTCATTGAATCTCTGTTACAGAGAAATGTCTGTGTTTGCCTACTGGAGGAATGGACCAAGCAGAGAATTCCAATGGAGAGCCATCAGGTCAATTAAAGGAACACGTCACCTATTATCTATCTTTGGAGTATCCCCTCTGTATCTAAGTGCAAATGACCTGAAATAAGTTGATTGTTGAATATGTGTTGAAATTCATTCAATAATAGGCTGAGGATTAATACAGAATGTTGTGGTATGTATTTTTGTTAGGGATGCACGATAATTATCGGTCCGATATTAGGAATTATGACTTCATCCCGATAAACCCGATAAAAGTATTAATAGCCCCGATAATATACAATATATTTTTTGGGTAAAAAAAAAGAAAAAAATACTGCGGTGTGGGTGGATTGGGATGAGGGGCGCTTGTTTTTCACTCGGCTCGTCCCGTTTTGCCAGTACTGTGGTATTAGTGGTTTAGGAAGAGGGGAGTTCTTCACAAATCCAGCGCTCCCTAATACTTCGAACCTGCTCAGTCACCTGAAACATCGCCATCGCTACGATGGTGTGTTAAAAGCGTACGAAGACAATAATACAATACAAAGTGTGTGTGTGTGTGTGTGTGTGTGTGCGCGCGCACGCGTGTTGGAGCTATGTGCAACTCAAGGCATATGCTCGAACCGGAGCTGCCTGGACGCTGCAATCATGTTGCGCACTATCCGTGCTGAGTGTGCTGACTTTTCGTACAATGTCCCACTGTCTGGCTTCCTGCATAAAGTCAAGTGCTCGGCTAAGTTGTGGCGATATGTCGCTCCTCTGTTTTCATTTAAACAGCTCCTTATATCCGTTAGCGCAGCTAGCTAGCACCAGATGCTAACAACAACAATGCACGTAAGGTCTCTCTCTCGCTCGATCGGGCCACACATACACACACCCTCCCGGTCCTCCCGATGGCCGGTCGGTGCCTGCCGGTGAGCGTGGAAGTGTGGTCTGCCACAAGCGGGCGGCAGGAGCGGGGCTGTCAGCATCAGCTTGTAGATGGTATTTTAAACTCGATGCTCTGAAACTACGGGGCGGCCGAGGAAAAAAAATACACATGCGTTAATCGCGTTAAAATAATTAGTGGCGTAAATCTTTTTTTATTATCGGTTATCGGTATCGGTCTTGAGAAGCAGGAAGTTATCGGTATCGGTATCGGTTACATCTTTGTTGCCTTTTAGAATGACTGAAGATGCAGTAAATAGACATTAGACATTCTCTGAAGTGGCAGCTCACCAATATGTTTGTTTGTTGCTGTGTGTTTGTGTGCACATTTGAATCTCTCTAAAAGCCTATGCATTACATATGGAGGCTGATTTATTTAAAAGTTAAACATTATACTGATCCGCTCCGCCTCTCAGCAGGAGGACAACGTGCAGTGCCCTCCAAACTGCTGAAATCCCCACATCAGAAAATATTCATATGTTTTCTTATTAATCACAACTATGGTTTAGGTTTGGTTTAAATGAACATATACGTAGTTGAGGTCAGCAAAACAATTGTGGTTAGGGTTTAAAGAACAACGATGTGTTTTTTCTTCGAGACACATGGACGGTGTTTGTAAAAGTAACTGCTGTCTGTTTCACTTGCCGCAGCTCGTCTGTCCCCTTATCTTTTTTTCTAATTGAGTGGGACATTTTACCGATTGTCGAACCTCAGATTGAGGAGGAACAATGCGGATTCCGTCCTGGTCGTGGAACGACGGATCAGCTTTTTACTCTCGCAAGGATCCTGGAGGGGGCCTGGGAGTACGCTTATCTAGAATGCTAGAATGTTGTGTGAATTGTCTACAAATGTGAATACAACTTGTCTGAGAGAGGGTTGTGACGAGTGTGTGAGTGCAGTTTGGTAAAACTGTATTTTGGCTGCAGAGTTGTGAGTATAAATTGTTGCACTGATAGAAATGTACCGTATGATGAATTTATCCATAGAAGGTAACAAGAAAGGAAAGTTGACTTACTTCCAAAAGCAGATCAGAAAACAGGGGGGTTTCTTAATTGCTGTTGCTGTTGCTTTCTTCCTCCTCCTCCTCTCCTCCCTCCTCCTCCTCCTCCTCCTCCTCCGGACGGACGCACGGACGGACGGACGGACACGACAGACAGACAGACAGACAGACAGCGAATTCATGATGAATGTTGGACAACATATTGGTCAATGCACTGCTGTGATTTAGAGTTTGCGTGCGTCTGTGCTTCTTACCGTGTGTGCATCAGGCAGCCACCTCTATACTGAAGAGTGTTCTGAGTTTCATGTCCAGTTAATCCGCCTCATCCGCGAATCCTCTGGTGCAAAAAGAGTTCTGAATGTATGGAAGTCCATGAAAACATTCACAGTCCCATCTCACTTGATTTGTAACCCTTAGTACATTTGTTCCTACTAAGGTAACGGTCTCAATCACTAGTTTCAACTTTTCGTCTACACACATTGGTTTTTATTTTATGAATGATGGTCCCGTGTAAAGTAACATTAAGAGGGACTGCAGATAACAAATAGCTCTCTTATCTTTGTAAGGTTCATGTGTTTTGGTGTGGAGATGTCTTGTCAACAGTTGTATCTGACTCCACCTCCACATGTAAACAACAATGATGTCCACGGCCACACGGAGGGAGAGAAAGCCACAGCGCACCAACATGACGTCACAGTGACGACACTTGTTTGAGTTATCAGTGTGTACTATAGAACTTTGTCTTTTTGAAAACATAGTTTCATGTTTCATTTACAGTACAATAGTGAGGTTATGTAAATTGATATTTTTAGACTTAAAATGTAAAATCAATGCTAAAGATGAATGCTCTGGGTAGAGAGGACTGTGTTTATGCTTTGAAGGTGCCCTTTAACAGGTTCAAAGGATGCTCAGAGCAAAAGAGGATGAGACATGAGTCAGAATTTCAGCAGGCGATAAAGGTTTTACTATTTTATTCAGCATTGACATTATTGTTAGCATTTAACTCAATCCTCTTAATACTTGGCAACAACTTAAACATTAAAGAAGAGACTTAACTCTACCTCAAAACCAGGTGTCCTGTCAACCTGTCACACTGGCACCTCATTACCATGTGACCAGAAGTCTATCTCTACGGACTGTCGCCATATGTGCTTCAAATAGACTGAAATACACACTTTAGTAAGCCCTCCTTTAACCAACCCATCTAACTCAACTGACCCAATCCTCCCCTGAAGAAGATTAACATGTTTAGTAATTGTTTGCTGAGAGAGGTGTTCAATTATTTAATTATTTTTGGCTGATAGTTTGTGGTGCTGTTGAATTTCATGACATTATACTGAGTATATCAATGAGGATAAGCTAACTTTCCTTTCTCTAGGGAGCTTTCAAACAATTGATTTATGCTACCAGAACCTGTTTTTTTTACACAAATAATAATAATAATAATAATAATCCTTATATTTATTACAATGATTCCCATTAGGCGCATTCACACGGCAGTACTTTTCCCACAAAGGTTCATGAGAACTTAGTTCTAAGTACAGATCGCTAAGTACAGATCGCGTTCACACCGGAATAAGTTCCTGGGGGTGGATTAGGCAAATGAAGCCGCTGACGTCACTTCTTCTTCTTCTGCTTTGGGTTTACTGGCAGGCCACAAACCACTTCACGGCGTATACTGCCGCCCAAAGTCCCCGGCCGGAAGTCCCGGAGTTGGGGAAGGCTTCAGTAGAAGCTGCTGGGAGTCCTACTGAAGCCTTCCGAGTAAATTGCCAGAACGCCGACACCTCATCATCTCCACCGCTCCCATGTTTTCTTTTGTGTTGCCATAAGTTAGTCTCTCTGCGTTTGTGCGCTGGGCTAATGGCTGCTAATAATGCTAATGCGAGGATACCGCGGGTACCCGACGGGTGACCCGCAAAAAAGGTGATTCGCGGGTGGTATTTTTTCAAATGCTTTTTTCCGGGTAAGGTTCTGGGTAAAACAAAGATGATGCGGGTCGGGTCGTGGGTATTGCATAATAAATATATTAAAATAATAATAATTTAGTTTAATGTTTAAAATCCTCAGACCTCTCCCCCGCGGGACCGCGCATAATCATAACCTCTGCAGCGCATCAATCAATTTAACGTGTGATTACAACGTCAGGCAGTTGCCGTGATCAAGAGTTTTAAAACGATCGATTAAGTTAAGATAATAAGCTATCAGCAACAGAACAGGCACACGGGATACCCGGAGATGACAATGACAACAACAACAACAACAACAACAACAACAACAACAACCGGAAGTTACAACATGCTTACCGCAATAGTGGTCCGTGTAGGATCCTCTCTATGGTGCACCTGTAGAAGGTCAGGGTCCTCTCTATGGAGCACCTGTAGGAGGTCAGGATCCTCTCTATGGAGCACCTGTAGGTCAGGATCCTCTCTATGGTGCACCTGTAGGTCAGGATGCTCTCTATGGTGCACCTGTAGAAGATCAGGATCCTCTCTATGGTGCACCTGTAGAAGTTGCAGAGTCTCCTGGAGTGGAGTGCACCAGCTGGGCGTAAAAAAGTAGGGCTTAACTCTAACGTCGGGCTTAGCTACGTCCGACTTAGTGATTCGAATTTACACCGAGTGCACCAAGCCTGACTAGTCTCGGGCGTAGCTGCGCCTGGTCTTAAGATGCGCGTCCGCGTGAATACACGCGAAACCGTAATTGTTGCCAAGCAACGCCATTTTACCATTTTACAGACTCAGAGGACGCAGAGAAGAGGGAATTCCCACACCCACAGCGTCAGCGATGACTCAAGGGGAATCCCAAATGGCCACACCCCGAAAGAGAAAGAGGGATTTGTCAGAGCTACAGCGGGAACTGACGGAGAAAGAAATCATTCGTGTGGAGGTGGAGACCGTCAAATTGAGAGCGGAACACGATTGAGCTGGAGAAGGAGAAAATTGAGACTCCAAATAATCATTCTTAAGAACCAGCTACTAATCACTGAAGAAGACAACGTGTTCACTGTTCTGTAATCATGTTGTAGGCCTACTTGTTTTTTTTATCTCAATCTCATGTTAATAGTTCTCCAAAATGTTGTTATTTAATGTTCTTGTGTTCTTTGAATAAAATAGGCCTAATGAAAATATGTGGTCACAAAGGGAGCTTATTGAAATGCAATTGCAAAAAAACAGCGTTCATATTACAAATATATAGGTCTATAGGTTGTTTATTATATGATTGCGGGTAAGTCGTCCACCGATATCTTCACGGATGCCAGCAGGAGCCACAGGGTTCTCATCCGCCTCCAGTACCAAGTCTCCTTGCATCGGAAGGGGGTTCTCTTTTTCACACAGATGTTGTGCAGCACCGCAGTGGCAGCAATGATCACGCAGACGCGCTCAGGGTGCATTCGCATTTCACTGTGGAGGCACTGAAACCTACACAAAAAAGCAAAAAACAATTTAGCCTATATCTAGGCTACATTAAAAGGCTGGCCTTATATTATAAAAATGACTTACTAACCTACGTTTGAGCACTCCGATGCAGCGCTCTACAATGTTCCTCGTTTGTGTATGCTTCTCGTTATAGCGGCGCTCTTGTGCAGTTATCTCTGCGATGACAGGTGTCATTAGTGTTAGAAATTAAAATCAATGTTTTATGGCATAATGTACCTTAAACATACCGTCAGTTTAAATGCTATTTTATTCTGGAAAAAACAGGAAGTTCTCAATACCAATCTTTTATTCTGAAAATCCTTCATGACGACATCCGGGACTACCGTCCATTAGTAGCATTAAAGTGGCTATTGACGCCGTTAACATGTATTACATATAAAGTTATGAAAGAGATAAGGAGGAGAAAAGGCATGTGGAAGTAAGCAATGAATGTAAAATGTCGAAATCCTCTGTTTAACGCGATATCGGACACAGACGAACGAGGGGGGAAGTCTCCTACGTCACCACAGCTCCCAGAGAGGAGGAGCGAACAGCCAGCAAGCGGGAAGGACGAATGCTTGTGAGCTCTCTTCTGCACGGCCAGCACCTGGGAGAGGAAGCTGCAGTCTTTCTCTCCTGACTGAACAATATCCTTTTGTAACATTACCGCGCTTTTTATTAATTAAAGTACCAATTTTGAACCTTCTCAGAGACTCCATTTTGTCTCCTTTTTAAGCTTCTCTCCTGGAAGCGAGAAAAACGATCACGGTTTACATTAGCCAGCGCTTCAGAGGGTATCCACTGTCTCCGAGAAGAAGACCATTCACTCTCCCTGCCTCAAATTCCCGTTGAAGGGCGCTCTCTCTCAGGATGCGAGCATCATGGGTCGACCCAGGCCATCTTTTAACGAGGTCGACAATGCCCATGTCCGAGTTGCAGACCATTTCAACATTTATAGAATGGTAACCCTTTCTATTAACATACAAATACTCATGTTCAGAGGGGGCCTGAATGCGAACATGAGTCCCGTCGATGCATCCGACAATACCAGGTATACCTGATTTTAACAAAAGATCTTGCCTGGATTTCGCTGCTTCTTCTTGTGTGGGTAGGTGAATATAGTTCCTAAGGCGGTGCTGGAGGGCCAATGAAACTTGTCTTATAGCCCGACATGCAGTTGTGCGATGAACATTAATCATGTCTCCCACAGTATTTTTGAAAGGCCCCGTTCGCGTAGAATCTGAGCGCAATCAACACCTGCAAGGTTGGGGAGAGCGCAGCGTTTCAGTCTGATCCGTGCTGGAGTTGAGGGGAGATCTCCTCGATTAAATCAAAAAGGGCTTGTCTGCCGAAACAAAACCTCTCTATCAGTTCACTGAATAGATGTCTAGTGGGTTTGTTCCATCACGGACAAGTTACACCCGGGCGCAACGCATACAGGGCTTAAGTCTAAGTGGTGCACTAGTCATAACTTTAGTTTGGTCTTAACCTTCGGTTCCACGTCGGACCTAGAGTTACGCCCAGCTTACGCCCAGCTGGTGCACTCCACTCCTGGAGACCATATTGAACCTCCTCAGCCTGCGGAGGAAGAAGAGCTGCTGTCGAGCTGTTTTGGTGATGGTGTTAGTGTGAGTCCATGTCAGGTCCTCAGTGACGAGTCCATGTCAGGTCCTCAGTGAAGAGTCCATGTCAGGGTGAAGAGTCCATGTCAGCTCCTCAGTGACGAGTCCATGTCAGGTCCTCAGTGACGAGGTCCATGTCAGCGTCCTCAGTGACGAGTCCATGTCAGCTCCTCAGTGAAGAGTCCATGTCAGGTCCTCATGACGAGTCCATGTCAGGTCCTCAGTTAAGAGTCCATGTCAGCTCCTCAGTGACAGTCCATGTCAGGTCCAGTGACGAGTCCATGTCAGGTCCTCAGTGAAGAGTCCATGTCAGCTCCTCAGTGACGAGTCCATGTCAGGTCCTCAGTGACGAGTCCATGTCAGGTCCTCAGTGAAGAGTCCATGTCAGCTCCTCAGTGAAGAGTCCATGTCAGGTCTCTAGTGACGAGTCCATGTCAGGTCCTCAGTGAGAGTCCAGTCAGCTCCTCAGTGTCACGAAGTCCATGTCAGGTCCTCAGTGACGAGTCCATGTCAGGTCCTCAGTGACGAGTCCATGTCAGTCCTCCAGTGGAAAGAGTCCATGTCAGGTCCTTAGTGATGAGTTCCATGTCAGTCAGGTCCTCAGTGATGAGTCCTATGTCAGGTCCTCAGTGAAGAGTCCATGTCAGGTCCTCAGTGAAGAGTCCATGTCAGGTCCTCAGTGATGAGTCCATGTCAGGTCCTCAGTGTCAGGTCCTCAGGAGAGTCCATGTCAGGGTCTCAGTGATGAGTCCATGTCAGGTCTTCAGTGATGAGTCCATGTCAGTCAGTCCATGTGAGTGAGTCCATGTCAGGTCATCAGTGATGAGGTCCATGTGCAGTGATGAGTCCATGTCAGGTCATCAGTGATGAGTCCATGTCAGGTCATCAGTGATGAGTCCATGTCAGGTCATCAGTGATGAGTCCATGTCAGGTCTTCAGTGATGAGTCCATGTCAGGTCCTCAGTGATGGTGGACGCTAATTTACCTGCTGAAAATGACATTATGAAAATACTTATTATTGAGTGTGTGTGTGTGTTGCAGGGCTGGCTCTGCAGATCCAGTGCTACCAGTGTGAGGAGACCACCCTGGACTGCTCCACCCCCCCGTTCATCGCCAACTGCACCGTCAACGTGCAGGACATGTGCCAGAAGGAGGTTCTGGTGAAGGCTGATGGTAAAGCTTGTTCCTCCTGTCTGCCTTCATACGTGTGTTTTCATCTCTATTTTCCTGTCAGGATTTCTCAGAACAGAATCCACTAAATCTGGACGGATTGGCCTCAATTTAAAGTGGACCTATCATGCTATATTTGAATAATATATTGTAGGGCCATACCTATACAAAACATGTCTGTGAAGTTTTTTTTTCAAAATACCAAACAGATCATGCATTTTAGCCATGCCTCATTTTGCTCTATTTGCTATTTTTTAGCCCTGTTTTTTTTCGGAATCGATAAGGAGAACCGAAATCTGAATCAATACAATTCAAACGATACCCATCCCTACCGGTGACACATTCATGTATAGAAGACGCACAAAAGTGCATTTTGCATGATCGGTCCCCTTTAAGAAAAGCGGATTAGCTTATGGTGGCGATATGGATCTGGCAGTTCAACCCTGACTGTAGAGACTTGACTTAGAATCTGAATCTTTGTTTATGTTTGTCATGAAATCAACTAAGCTTAAAGGTCCGATGTCATGCTTTTCCGGTTATTGCCCGTCCCCTTGTGTATTATGAAGGTTTTTATGCATGTAAACGGTGTGCAGAGTCAAAACCCTCAAAGTACACCCTGTAGCGAGTACAACTCTAACACAGAAAATACCTGTCTGCTGCCCCAGAACGCCTCGTTGGAGATACGTCATTGTCCATTGTTTACTTCCTGGGCCAGAGCCCAGAGCTATGACGCGATACGGTCATGCGGTACCAAAACCAAACCAAATGGACCAATCCGTGGAGCCGTTACGTTACGTCCGTGGAGCCGTTACGTTAAGCCCCCGCTGATTGGTCCAAATTGACCAATCCACGACTTCCTCACACACTCAGTGCAGGCAGCTCTGCTGATCTCTCCTCCCTGCTGCAGGCTGATAACAGACAGTTGGGATCGCGGCGAAATTCTCTCTGCAGACCCATTCTCACAGCGTGTATCAACCTTTTTCTTACTCAATATCAAGCCACACTTATTGTTTTTACTTCGGCTGTGACTTTGTGTGTGCTCAGGATGAGTTTGGCTGTGTTTCGCTGTGTATCGCTAAACAAGGAAACAACACCTCCACGGAGCTCAGCGCGATTCACAACGTCCCGACCAATCAGAGCACACTGTGCTCACAGGGAGGGGGGGGCTGGAGCTGTTGGAGCTGCAACGAGCCGTTAGAGGCAGAGAGTGAAATTCAGTGAATACACGTAGTTTACAGAGATGCTGTGAGAAACCAATGTGAGTCTGGAACATTGCACAATATAAATCTATTCTAGTAGACCTCAACAATGGAATCATGATCAGTGGAAATGGCCATGACATGTCTCCTTTAAAACTTTGTTGGACATTTGAGTGTTGTTGGTGATCATGTTGGTGTGCTTGTTTTGTGCAGACGTAGGTAGCCTCAGGGTGCACTGTGCCCGCTCAGACTCCATACTTTCTGAATCAATATAACCATGTTGTTCAGAATAAAAACGTTTCGTAATGACGTTGAGGAAACAGTTTGTATTGCCAGTGTGTTTGAAGTACCTTTAACACAGAGATGAGAGCTCTCAGCATATGGAGCCAGAAGCTAGGCTCTCTCACACTGATCTGAGGTCAGCACGGACAGACCATCGGTATCATTATAGGATGAAAGTCTCAGCTGCAGGTCAGTTTATGATATAGCAGTCATGGATAAAACTGTTCCATTTCCATCTGTGGAGAAAAGCTGTGCATGCAAGGGCAGGTGTGTGTTCTCTGAGTGTGTGCAGGGTGGACACACACAGATCTCATAAAGCCCCTCTGATACCAGCAGATAGACCAGCATCAATGTACTCTCCAATAATCAATATAATACAATGCAATAATCATTGGGAACAGTGTCCCTACTACCAGGCAGCCACCTCAGCGTTAGGCTTTCTGTTTTTTAATTGAATTAAGGAATTTTAGTAACACGGGTGAATAAT
Source organism: Chionodraco myersi (assembly GCA_009756435.1). NCBI lineage: Eukaryota > Metazoa > Chordata > Actinopteri > Perciformes > Channichthyidae > Chionodraco > Chionodraco myersi. Next base: position 37,394 of record RQJG01057579.1, on the reverse strand, counting down.
ATTACAGTTCTATTTTATCTATCTTAATCCATGAGCTTTCTTTAACAGGCTGGCGCCTGCATGTTTGGCCAGAATATACAGAAATCTGCACTTGTTTATATGCATCTCATCACAATGTTTAATGTGAAAGGGGTCACTTGTGACACATCCACAAATAATTCCATGCATTTAGCGTTTTTCAGATAATTTTCATCTTCACTGTCCACTGTCATCACTTTAACCTCATTTCAAGCCGCAGGCAATATTATCAATAATTAACCTCTTAAACCATGTGGGCCAGTAACCCTGACTTTATCATTTTTAAGTATGCAGGTGATAGTTTGTTTATTAGACATCAAAGTGGCAGAAAGTCTGCACCGCGTTGCGGCTGCATTGCGGCTGCATTGCGGCTGTGCCGTGGCGTTCACAGCGATCGCGGCCACTCTAGTCAATGGGTGCTATTCCACCAGACGCGCCGCGTTACGGCCAGAAGCGTCCCAGAAGCGTCCCAGAAGTGTCCCAGAAGTGTCCCAGAAGCGTCTCGGTACTGGGCTCCACAAAAAATATAATGCAAGTCTATTTTCGACGCGACGCGAGGCGTTGCATAGCGCCGGGCAGGAAGTCGACCGGTGACAGCAGGCACTGTGTCAATTATATATATAGAATAATTATGATGATGAATGCATTTTTTTACCACTAAAATACAGCAACACATCTTTGATTCATGTCGTTTATAACTGGGATATTATTATTATTATTGACTTTGTCTGCACAAAGTAGCCTGTCCAGGAAATATGCCCAAATCAACAAAAACTGTGAGCCGGCAGGCAAGACGCTCCGCTTCTGAAATGCTTCTGAAACGCGCCCGGTGGGTTATGACGCTAGAGGAGGCCGGACCAAAACCGCGGCGCAGCCGGACCCGGTGGAATCCTGGGGTAATGCTGCCTTTTTAGTATTGATGAATGTGTCTCACTCTTAAGCCGATGCACGCTGGGTGGAGGTCATTCTTCCCTTTTCTCTATTGCTGATGAACAAAAGCAATAAGCGCCTGTCTTTGGTAATGTGCTTCCCAATCCAAAGGGCAGAGACATGGCTAAAGGGTGGACAGTTCTTTAATAAGAAAAATGTCTGCATGAATGCTCACGTACTTCCCAGCCTTTATCTCAAAGTGTTATCATTACTGCTGCTCAGCATGAAAAGAATGGCTTAGAAATGCAATGAACCCACCTTATCGCTATTTGAATGCAATAGATACATTTACAATTGCACAGTCACCTCTTTGCAGTGTGCTCAAGGGATAAGAATACAAACCTGTAAGGCTGTTTTTCCTAAGTATACTTGCCCTGTGATTGCCTCTATGAGTCTGGCTGGCAGAAATTGTGGAAATCCTCTGACTTACCGGCAAGAGTACACACACACACACACACACACACACACACACTCAGATAATGGCTATTTTTCATCTGGGTAGCAAGAGACAAGCAGATCTTCTGGTACTATCATCTCCTCTGATTACATCTTGAAATCAGCGATAAGATAAGATGCACTGTGATTTCTCAAAGGAAATGTTCAAGCTGGTGGCTAAACTATTGTAATCACACGTACACCAACATTTGAGTTAGCTGTGCTGTTCTGTTCAGCTGGAAGGAGGGTTTAGCATTGTTCAGCTCATTGTTTAGTTGTTTTAATTGTACTGTTTGCTTCAGTCCTGAACCTCTTCAGGAAGATGTTTTCATTCAAACAAATTCAAACAAAACGTTGTGGCTGATGAAGCCACAAAGTTTGCAACTGGCAGAGATCGCATTGAGCAGAAAGATATTCTTTTAGGTGGTGGAGACCAGAAGAGCAAAACGAAGAGTAAATATCGGGTTTGCTGTAGTTGTCTGTTGAGCAGACCAATGATTCGAGATGAATGTTAACGTTGTTGAGTGTCTGCTGTTTAGTGCTGGGCAGGTAGAGCAAAACACAGCTGCAGGAAAACATCAAGGGCATTACTTTGGACAGCAGGAGTAACTCTTCACATTTGGCTATCGAGCCAGGGGAACAATTGTTCATATCAACATCTTTCAAATGTTGTTCACAGCAGCAGATTGACGAGGTACAGTTGCTAGCTCTGTTGCTGTGACAACATCAAATTAAGCATTATCCCAGAATAAATCAGCATATACTTCTGCCAGGGGATGCCACCCCTCAAATTCTCCTGCCACCCTCTTGCCACCCCATGAATATGTTTCTAGATCCGCCCCTCATGACAGCTGATATCTGTATGATCTTAACAAGAAATAACCCCCGGCTCCTAAATAATGTAATACAGATACATTCACATCACTGCAATGTGCCTTTTGTTCACAGTAAAACTGAAAAATCCTCACAATATCCACAGAGACAGCACACTACGTGAAGCAGCGATGACAAGAGAATAGACAATAATTCCACATGGATTACTATGACAGGGCATCTGAAAATAGACCAATAGTGGTTGTTGTGTCTCACTGTGCATGGAAATTGTTCAGGTAATGCTGATAAAGTTAATAAAACAATGTCATTATATCTGGTTTTGTTTTGAAGATTTCTTCAGAAATAAGTGAAGGGCTGCGTCTTTAGATAAGTTCTTTGGGCACTGTGCTGTGTTACTGTGTTTACACTGGTTCTCAGATAAAAAACTGAATATGATTTGATTGCTTACACGATGGAGGCTGCCAACAAAAGTATCCAGTATTTAAAATATGGCCACAGACATTTAAAATGTAATCTAAAAAACCGCAGTAGAAGCCTTGAATGTAAAAGTTATGTCAAACTGGTACAGAATTCTGAAAATGACTCATTGCATTTTACGCCATGTTAGGGATGGAACTGGCAAAACCAGTTTGGTCCTGACTGAAATATCTTAAAGGTCCGATGTCATGGCCATTTCCACTGATCATGATTCCATTGTTGAGGTCTACTAGAATAGATTTACATTGTTCAATTCTCCAAACTCACATTGGTTTCTCACAGCATCTCTGTAAACTACGTGTATTCACTGAATTTCACTCTCTGCCTCTAACGGCTGCTTGTAGCTCCAATAGCTCCAGCCCCCCCCCCCTGTGAGCACAGTGTGCTCTGATTGGTCGGGACGTTGTGAATCGCAATGAGCTCCGTGGAGGTGTTGTTTCCTTGTTTAGCGATACACAGCGAAACTCATCCTGAGCACACACAAAGTCACAGCCGAAGTAAAAACAATAAGTGTGGCTTGATATTGAGTAAGAAAGGTTGATAAACGCTGTGAGAATGGGTCTGCAGAGAGAATTTCGCCGCAATCCCAACTGTCTGTTATCAGCCTGCAGCCAGGGAGGAGAGATCAGCTGAGCTGCCTGCACTGAGTGCGTGAGGAAGTCGTGGATTGGTCAATTTGGACCAATCAGCGGGGGCTTAACGTAACGGCTCCGCGGACGTAACATAACGGCTCCACGGATTGGTCCATTTGGTTGATGTCATGCATTACCCGGAAGAATCAAATGGACAGTGACGTATCTCCAACGAGGCGTTTTGGGGAGGTATTTTCTGTGTTAGAGTTGTACTCGCTACAGGGTGTACTTTGAGGGTTTTGACTCTGCAGACCGTTTACATGCATAAAAACCTTCATAACACACAAGGGGATGGGTAATAACTGGAAAAGCATGACATGGGACCTTTAACAGCTATTCAACGGACTGCCAAAAAAGAAACATTTCTCGTAATGCGTCTCTTCTCAAAGTCGCTGTGGCACCATGCTGTTTCAAGGGTACTGGTTCTATGTCTGACATCAAGAAGGACATTTATGAGTACGTCTAAGATAAATGGGAGCAGAAAAGGGGACGTTTCAACCGTCTAACACGTGCGGTTTGAGGTCCATGATGTGACTCTGAAGACCCAGAGTCTACATGAAGGTCAAAGATGTCACCGTTGCCCTCTGAAGCAGGGATGCCTGTCTGCTCTCTGACAGGGTGGCCCGACTGCCTGCATCGAGCAAAATCCCCAGATACCCCACCTGCTGGTGAGGTATGGGACTGCTCTTCTTCCAATTGACCGCAAATCCCAACTTGGTTAGGTGTAGGATCAATTGGGCTGTGTGGAACATTGCCCATTCCCTGGACCTGGCCATGACTATGAGGTTGTTGAGATAAAATAAAACCCTCATGGTTGCGAAGCGGCTGAAGCGCTGTGGCCACACATTTGCTGAACATGCGTGGGGATAGTGCAGCACTACGTGGGGATAGGGAATATCATTGACGAGAGTAGTACCCATAGAGTCCAGTAGAAGGCGGAGCCTGTGTGAGATAGAACACAACACAGGCTGTTTGAACTTTGCACTGAGGTGTCTGCTTTCATGACGGAGCACTTGGTGTTTTTCAGGATGCAGGCTGCATGGGTTGCACGGCTGGCATATCTTGCCGATGTCTTCTCCAAGCTTAATGACCTTAACCTCTTATTTCAAGGCACGGACTCAAATATCCTTAACATGTAAGACGGAGTGAATGGATTCAAAAATAAAATAAAAGTCAACTTATGGGAGACGATTTGCGACAAGGGGGATATATGCTGTTCTCATTCATAACACTCCGTTCGATGTCTCACTATGGGATGCGCCTCATCGCGGAGCAAACAGAAGCATCAATCTCATTACGCCAATCCTGATTGGCCGGTGATTCTTGACGTCAACGTCAGGGGAAATCACCCCCTATAAGTAGCCTGCGCCACGACGCATGCGTCATTCAAACACCTCTTCTCGCTTCAGAGCACATCTCGAACGGTAGCCGGGCTAGCTTAACAGTCCACAGACTGAACCCAACTAATTTTCGGTCGACGGGCGTTAGCCGGCTACCCGATTCTCTCACAGAAGAATATTATAGTCAACCTCGCCGTTCTTCCTCTGGAGTAAGGTAAGGTTTTGACTTCAAGTTAGCAACACACCAGTTGCTAACTTGTGTTTTTTCCCTCACTACCGACACCACGGTAGCGAGGACACTTTTTTCTTCTCTCTTCCACGGAGGAGAAAAGGATTACAGGAATATTACCATACCAGGTAATATCCTTGAGAGAAAAAGACCCACGCTGTCCTTTTTTCCCCCGGATTAAAGACAGATCGGTAAACACTTTTTTCTCGAACGTACCTGTCATGAGCGGACCCTCTCCACGCCTCACGGCGAACGAGATGGATGCCTCTCCCCCTCACACCAGAGGAGTCAGGAACTCGGAGGCTCGGTGCTGCGGTTGCGGGTTGAAAGTGTCAGGCACAGACTCACACCAGATCTGTTCGTCCTGCCTCGGGCTGGAACACGCCCAGGAGGCCATCGACAACCCCGGCTCGTGCGGACATTGTGCCCGCCTCACCGTGAAGAGCCTCCACCGAAGGTTAGCGCAACAAGTTAACCTGTCGGGACGGGACCCCCTCATGTCCACTGATCCGCCGACCGGCAATCAAGACACGGGGACGTCTGCCGCAGAGATGGAGCCCCTCACTGCGGTCTGGGGCTCACCGACAGCGGCACCCGCAGAACCGGAATCCCGCGCCATATCGAGAGGCCGAGATCCGGTGGCGGCAAGAAACGCGGGAACGGGGCCCCACGCTATACCAAGCTGGGGCTCCCGACTGGACCTCACCATGGTTTCACCCGCGGAAGATGTCCTGGAGTTAGACTACATGGAGGACGAAGAGTACACCTCTGAGTTCCTCCTGTCTGACTCGGATGAGCAAGAAGACGACGTCTTCGTGTCACCAGCTCAGGCTGCAAAGCCGGGAGCGATGGCTGCTCTCTCGGCGATAGCACACCAGCTTCGCCCTGTCTCAGTATGGACCTACAAGCCGTGTGTCAGCGCGCTGCGGCCAGACTAGACAAGTTGGCCGAGAAAATCTCCGGTTCCGGCTGCAGCTCAGGCTCAGCCAACCCAGAATTTCGGCCAGCAGTCGAGGAAGAAGAAGCGAGCGGCGTGACAGCCCCTCCTTCTCCCCTCCGTGAATGTGTTCCAGCCGCCTCGAGAGATGCCTAAACGCCATCCTCAAGTCCGCACAAACACATGTCACACGTTGGTTGATTCCTCTGTCATTAAACATTTGCCGCTGACGCATCCAGGCCGAGGGCCGAGGGCGCAGCTCAAAAAAAATGAATAGAAAATCAATAAAACCAATTTTCTCCCCTTTTGAGAGCAGCAACGCTATCTCTCAAAAGGCGGATTATTGACGGGTCTGTGAAGGCACCACCGCCACACGCAGTGCCGGCTGGAGCTGTAACGGCCCGTCTACACTACAGCGTCGAAAGCTCCAAGCTGCTCCAAGCTGCCCATTCACTTTCAATGGGGTGACGTCACGTAGCCGCGCTTTTTCGCCGAACTGAATTGTGGGTAGCAGAGCGAGGCGTCTCAGGCGTCTAGTGTTAATTTCGTCAGCTATTTTTTAATTTAGTTTTAGTCTTAGTCCTGTGTTAAATTTCCTTTTTAGTTTTAGTCATATTTAGTCACCTTCATCCTGTTTTTATTTAGTCAAGTTTTAGTCGACTAAAAGTCTGAGCATTTTAGTCTTATTTTAGTCGGCTAAAACAGTAAACATTTTAGTCAAGATTTAGTCGACTAAAAGTCTGAGCATTTTAGTCTTATTTTAGTCAAAGAAAACTAATTATTTTAGTCTACTTTTTGTCAATGAAAACGTTGAGTCTTTTTTAGTCATCAGATTATATAGAACATTTCAGTCAAACTAGTCTAGCCAAAACCAATAATTTGTCATTTTAGTATATAAATAAATAAGATTATCTTGTCCTTATTTGATGAAAAACACAGGTTGAATGATTAAGAAAGCAGCTTTGCAGAGAGTATCTGGTCAGGTTTGTGGTGTTTTTACCAGCTGTGTTTTGGCCACATTGCTTCCCTTCTGATAAAACAATGCATTCGCTTTTTTTCTCCGCCTCATTGTAGCGAAAATGGGCCCAAATATCACATCGTTTCTTTCTCCCAAGCAGTGGTGGCTTTAGACTTTTTCGTTGTCAGTCATTTTGACGGACAGGATCGTAACATTTCCGTCATAATCCATTATTATCCGTCGAGTGCACAATGTATCACTCACTCGCGCTGACGGGGGGGTATTCGGTTAACGCGAACACTGCTCCTAAGCCTGTTGTTGCCATTTTATTTTCTGTTAAATAAGGTTAGTTAGACCACGAGTTAGTTAGATCCGAGTCTTCCTGACAGTTCATATTGTGCCGCTGCCCGGTGTAATTCAAATCTACCGCCGCGCGCAGCACAGAAACAGCTGCTGCTCTGCCGCAGCACCGGAAATGGAACTGCTGGGAGAAAAACTGACTATCAGAGATTTAACGTTATCTTTGATAATATTTCGTCTCCTTATTTTTCGTCAACGAAAGTAAAGAGAGATTTTGTCATAGTTTTTATTTAGTAAACTACATTTCTCGTCACTTTTCGTCAACGATATTGCATGATGATTTCGTTACGGTTATTGTTTACTGCCGTCGGTGCCGTCTCGTCATCGTCTCGTTTTCGTCATGGAAAAAAAGGTCGTTGACGAACATATTTCGTCATAGTTTTAGTCAACGAAATTAACACTACAGGCGTCCCAGGCGACCAGAAGTTGAACATTGTTCAACTTCTGGTCGCTTGGACGCCGGAGTAGCCAGCGCCAGCCAATCAAATCCCGTTTCCCAAAATCTGACAGCTGAAGCCGTAGCCAATCAAACCGCATCTAAGCTGGGAGAGATATCCCGCCGTTCATTTCTATATTTCAAAAAAAGTCGGAGGAGAAACTAACTATCGCCGTAGCGAATCACCCGGTTTTGTATGACCAGACCCTCTTCACCCAGACCCGGCGGCAGACATACGTGTCTGGGCGGGCATTTGATGTACCAGGGCGGGCCCACCCCGAAACTTACATTTCCCGGAAAAACTGAATTGTGAAAGAGCTGACATGCTGAAAACCCAACGCCTGCAGGGGGGTCTGGGGAGATTCTCCCCCAGGAGATTTTTTGAAATACTAACATAAAATACACATTCTGGTACTCCCTTGAGAAGAAAAATAAATAAATCTATTACTACACAACATATTTTTATTTATTTCCACATCTACACTCTATCAGCTGATTATTTCTATGTGCCTCACTTTATGAGCTTCACATCACCTGTGCCTTGTACCGCAGAGTTTGCAACGTCACAAATAAATGGGGCCAATCTTCAGTCAGATGTGAATGTGTAATCTAACATTTTCAGAAAGAATAATGGACAAAAGGAGTGCAAATACAAATACAATTTATTGAAATGTGAACCAAAAGTTAATCAAAAATGTTTTAAATAAAAAGCACATATGGACAGAAGGTGTAAACCTATTAAATGTATAAGTAAACACATTTAGTCAAATAAAGTGACAGACTAGGCCTGTGCAGTTGGTATCAGCTTTGCCCAGGATGAGCTCCTAAAACGTAATTTAATTTAATTTGTAAAAATACAAATTAATCAACCTAGCACTGACATATATGGATGTTATTATGTGACAGTATTTCTGAGAAAAAGTCAGCTGAAATGGTGGCATAGTTGCCACTGCTTTACGTATCGACAGCATGTTTGAACGTATTTGCAGCAGTAAATGTGGCTGTTTGGCCACTGACGTTGCCATAACAACACCTGCATTTAAATGTGCATTCCCCCCCAAATGAGTCACTGTGCCCCTTCAACTCAGGGTGGGCAAGCCTTGCCACTTTGCAGTTTTTTTTTTTTTAAATCATATCAGTGAAAACGTTTCCACTAAAGGTTTTTTGTGTGAAATACATCAGAAATAAAGAATACAAATATAAAACACAGCCTGAGGTGTGCTCACTGCTGCTCTCTGATTGGTGTGTTGCTTGACCAATGACCCCCGACCTTTGTTTTGTTATCATTACGTGGCTGTGTGTTGAGATGAAGGCCCGGTGGCGATCTGTTCATCTGTTACACTGATTATACAGTACAAGTAGCCTACTTCTGGGTCTCTGTGTTTCATTCAAGCTCGGCTCTGTGTGTGTGCGCGCGCGTGTGTGTGTGTGTGTGTGTGCGCGCGCGCGCGTGTGTGTGTGTGTGTGGCACGAGCGCATTTTGTGAGTGCGTGAACGGTAACGTGGAATGTTGTTGTTAGCATCTGGTTAGCTAGCTATGCTAACGGATATAAAGAGCTGTTTCTACACCAAGGTGGAGGAGAGTCCTCTCCTGTCAGACTGAGAGGATCGTATAACCTCAGCTCAGTGAGGTAAGGACTCTCTCAGTGTTTAGATAGTTCACTTTAGTGTAGGTTATCTCACTGGGTCTCAAACGGTTTGGTCACCATTTATGTAAACAAGTATTTGCGAGGAATACCTTTATATGATCATTATAGTTATTAAAGAATAAGAGAATACATGAAAAACGGGTATGAAATACTATAGGACAGTAACACAAGAATACAGTTTAAAAGGGGAGTGATTAGTAAAATATCCATAAAGAAAAAGTAAATCTGTGTACAGTTCTGTTTCATATGGATGCTGAGAGATGGAGGCTATCCATAGATCTCTTCATTTTGCTCTCAAAGTGCACCAGATTGATGCTTTTAACTTCAATATTTTAAAAATAATCTTCCCGGGGGAGCATGCCCCCAGACCCCCCTAGAGGAGGTTAGGTCCACCCCCACCTAAAACATGTTCACATGGATAGGATATTAAATACATTTGCACACTTTTTTGGTATGGTGGCCTATGTCCATATGTTTCTGTTTTGGTGGTCGTGCCACAACCGTGCATTAGGGCTGTACATTAGGGCTGTACCCGAATATTCGACATCGCGTTCACTGTTCACAGTCACGAACGCAAACGGCACGCTTCACCTCGCTTCACCTTGTTTCACCCATAAAATGCCGAATACTTCAGCTGTGTGGGACCATTTTAAATTGGACGACGGTAAAAAGAAGGCAGTGTGCCAAATATGTGATAAGAAACTGGCCTACCACGGTGGCACAACAACTCTGAAAAGTCACCTGGATGCTGTAAGTAGTAGCCTAGCTTAGCTTAGCTGTTGTGAAGTTGCCATGATGAAGCTGCTTTATCCGCCGTTTAAACGGTAACGTTAAACATGATAAAAACGTGCACTTACTTTGCTTGGAAAATAGTTGCAAGCAAGCAACCGAATTGTTTTTTTATATTAGTTTTTTAATTTTATCAGAATAGTGAAAATAATAGGAGTAATGTGGGAACATCTGGGGCTAAGGAAATTATTGGCATAAAGTTGAGTAGCTCAGCCTAATAATAAATTGTGTCCATAGGTGCATCCCCACGCATCCCAGCCATCAACATCCTCAAAAATACAGCAGACCCTACAGTTCCAAAAACCGATGCCATAGTAGATTTCATCGCTATGGATATGAGACGCATTTACATAGTCGAAGGCTTCAGAAAATTAATGAAGAAGATGGAGCCCGGCTACACTGTCCCCAAACGCTCCAGTATTTTAGATGCCATGTCTCTGAAGTACAGCGATCACCGAGACCAAATTGTAACTCAGATTGAAAACTCAACTGCCGTAAGTTTTACAACGGACATTTGGACCTCGGTGCGTATGGAGGCGTATATGGCTGTCACCTGTCATTTCATAACTCGGGAGTGGAAACTCTGTAACTTTGTTTTGGAAACCAAAGTAATGGAAGTAAACCATACGGGAGTAAATATTGCAGAACAGCTTGGAGAAGTGGCGGACGCCTTTGCCATTCCGAATTATAAGTGAGTAGCCGTTGTCCACGACAATGCCAGCAACATGAAGCTGGCAGCTGAAATATGTGTTTTGTATCTTTGTTAGACTGTTCAGGTTGTAAAATGTTATAGACGGAATGTGGAACCAGATTTGGTCCCCGGGTGCTGCGCTGGGTTAAATGCAGAGGACACATTTAGTTTTAATGTTTGCGAGTACTGAGACAATAAATACATATAAATCGTAATAGTATGCTCTTTCTGCGCTTCTGCTTAACAGCGTGTTGTCATGTGTCTCGGATTCGGAGCGTGTTATGAAAAAATGTGGGGGGAAAAAAATGTATTAAAAAAAAATACAAATCTCTCCGCACCGAATATTCGAATATTCGCTGCTGATTACTACCGAATATCCGGAGCCCGAAAAATGGTATTCGGGACAGCCCTACCGTGCATGCATGCACAAGTCATAGGTGCGCTATACAATAGCACTACACCCCTGCAATGTGTGTTAAAGACAATAGACTTTACAGCATATTTTCTTTAATTGAAGTTGCGTTGGTGTTTGTGTGTTGGTTGTTGACGGCAGTGTGTGCCCCCCCTTGGTAAATGATATTTCGATTTGTTCTAGCCGACCCTGCAAGCAGCACAATTCATACTCGGATAAATCAACATGATAATTGCTGGGATTGAACCGACCACCTTCTGACTCAAAGACAACAGCTCTTCCTCTCAGCCACAGACTATAATGGGAGCGTCCCAATCCAGATTATAAAGCTTGAATGTAAAAGCTCTTCATTTAAGAGAATGTTATATAAGATAATAGTAAGATGTTAATGCAATATGTGTGTGTGACTTAAGGGGTAAATGGTGTCTTCCAACCTGAGGATCAGCGGGTTCAACTCCCAGCATGCTCTATTGTTTTGTTATTTTGCCTCACTGAGCTGCCGGGGAGGAACTCTTCAAGTTCTTTCAAAAATAATAGCTCTCGCAAACTATTGTAAAAACATTTTTAATTGTGGTTTAAAAAACGGAAAAAGGTAGAAAGATATTTTGGCTTAATTCCAGTTTTGTCTAACGGACATATTCAGGTCATCAAGTACCATTCTAACTAAGCTGGTAAAACTTTGATGAATGCATCTGGGTGTATTTGGCGCACGGAGTAAATGGATACATACCAATGTCGGGGTCAGTGGTTCAAATCCCCAATATGTGAGATGCAGAAATGGCAAACTCCATTGCATATCTTATGGACATGAAGAGGCTGTGGTAATTGAAGTGAAAGAAATCAAAAAGAAAAACTGAAGTTCGGTAAAGTTATAAAGAAACAGAGGCTTGAGTCCAGTTTTCTCTAAATTACATGTTCAGGAAACCCGGCTCCCAACGTCCCGGTAGCCTTGGGCTTTTCTGGAACAGATGTGAACGATTGATGGTTACTTCTGGCGATGAGTTCAAACAAATGTTCTTTGACAATATCTTTGTGTCCCTAATAAACGTAGAAGCCAATGCTGTGACATTTGACTGGAATATGTACTTTTATTTCTTTGATGGAAACGTCACAAATCCTTATGTTTTTTCAGATTCACAATACTACTACTTTTTCTAATTGAGGGGGTAAAATGGATGCCTAACAAAAAGAGGGTTGGTGGTTCAGCTCCCAGCATGGCAGAGTGAAGTGAGGTTGGAGGCAAGATGGCTTGTGTCGGTGAAACGGTTCACACGTTTTATTTGTGAGATGAGTGGAGTGGTCCCGCAGCTCTGTGGTGCCCCCCGCTGTGTGTGTGTGTGTGTGTTGTGTGTGTGTGTGTGTTGTGTGGACTTGTGTTGTGTGTGTGTGTGTGTGTGTGTGTGTGTGTGTGTGTGTTGTGTGTGTGCTGTGTGTGTGTGTGTTGAGTGTGTGTGTGTGTGTGTGTGGTGTTGTGTGTGTGTGTGTGTGTGTGTGTGTGTGTGTGTGTGTGTGTGTACTAGCATTACTATACTTGTGTGGAATCTGTTTACATAGTCACGTGTGGGACTCGCCTCCCTTATGGGGACAAATTGGAGGTCCCATGAGGTGAATCATTGTGTGTGTGTGTGTGTGTGTGTGTGTGGTGTGTGTGTTGTGTGTGTGCGTGCGTGCGTGCGTGCGTGCGTGCGTGCGTGCGTGTGTGTGTTATTATATAAGATATTTCGTATCATAGATATGAAAGAAAATGGCACTTCAATTAATAAATAAATGTCCACATTCCTATTTAAAGACTATAATCTGATCGGGTCCAATCTTCCAACTATCCGGTCAAAAAAACAAAAGCTTTTATTTTTGACAGAAGGACATTTAAACACGTGAACTTCTAGAGATGATTTATTCGTTTGTTTTGGATTTGAAACCTTTGATTTCAAATCTTAAAGCATTTCCTTTCAAAGTGAATGTCTGCGATGCCAATGCTAATGTATGCTGTGTACATCTGTTGACCTCAAACATGTTTGGAGCTGTAGTAATGGGACTTGCTATCGTATTACTACTTATGATGAATAACTCTGCAAATACATCGCTTTCAAACGAGGAAGGATGTATTCTTGTTAAGAGATAATGCATGTCACTTACAACCAATACGTGTACACAGGTCAGCACTGTGTCTAATGATTAACGGTGTGTTCGAACACACAGACGTTACAGGCTCTAAAAATCGCCTGAGTATAAGTTAACTCTTTATTGGTTTTCTTTTTCTCATACCGTGTTGAGTCAAAAAGAGTTGGTGATCAATGACTTAATACTGAACAACACATGGGTTCCTTTGACTTTAGAAAGTGGAGAAGAATGAATCAGAAGGTTTGTGATGGAAGTTTCTCAGCGCACATGCGGTCCATAGTGAAGCTATTAGACGCCGTGCTGGATGTGTGCTGCTCTCTGGTCAAAGGTCTTCAGTGAGCGTGCACAGAGAGCAGAGGAGCGGGGGGGGGGGGCAGAAACAAAGGGAACAGCGAAGGTGAGGAAAGTAAACCGTATTGTGGGGGAAACGTCTGTAGCAATGCAGGAGGAGTCACCGACTCAAAGGAGACACGGGGAGAGCTCGAGCTCTGACGGCAAACACTGATGGGTTTATTTGGAGCTTCGGCCACAAAACAAGTCCAAGAGCCAGAGGTTCTGACTTCACGGTAGCCACGTCGACTCTGAAGAACTCTCCCCAGACCTGAGTACTTAGCTAGTTCAGAGAGAATAATAAACATAAACATGTTGCATAACAAGATATAATGATAACACCTCTATCAGCGGAGGCCAGCAGGCAGGACCAGGAGACACTGAGAGCACGGCAGCCACGGCTACAGGTGCCGGTGCTCAGTCAGGACAGAACTGATGAACCGGGTCAAAGTCATGGGCCTTGGACAATATTTCCCCGACACGTATGACTTTATAAAACTGATTATAGAGGCTTTGTGCAGGCTTTCTGCTGTGCTACAAGTTGAATCTGCTCACACATTAACATGACCAGTAGATATTTCAACGTAGAACCCTTCACTTGAATAGAAAAGATACCGATGTGTTACGGACATATGGGCAGGCTGAGCACATGCTACACATTCATTCACAACATTCAAAACATTTATTTCATTGACGCTTTAATGTGCACAAACCTCACAGGAACAAAGGGTTGTGTCAAAACTGTTCAAATGCGAAACCACATGAGAACGCAATAGCTTTTCCTTTATGTCCCTTTTAAGTCTTTTAAATTGTATGTGCTCTGAAAGAAGCAAAAATACATTCATTCTGTTTTTAAAAAAGGCGAGGTGAATAAATACACATTCTCAGATCAATCAAATCGATTTAATTATATACATACCATTTTAGAAAATTAGCACTTTGAGTTTTGTTTACGCAAATGAAAAGTGCGCTTATAAATAAAAAATATTTTGTTTTGTATTGAAAACAAAATGCAACCAATCAGATATTGCTCTGGTTGTGTGTGTCGACAGAAGGTCCAGTTGATGGACACGGTTCACCACCGATTATTAACAACCTCTTTGTATGGAATGCCGTTTAAGCCAAAATTCACTAAACGGCATTCCATATTTTAGGTCTTAAGAACATGTTTTTAAACTCAGTGTTAACAGCACATTCACATTTCAATGTACCAGGGAATATGGCATATATTAATCCTACACATATTGGAAACTGTTGACATGACGACCAAAGTAAAACGTATTGGGTTGATGGTAGTTAATGACAGTTAGTGACTGCCAGAGACTGTTAGCCACTTCTAATTCAATGTAAAAAAAACAGCAGAATGTGAGTGTGTGTGTGTGTGTGTGTGAGTGTGTGTGTGTGTGTGTGTGTGTGTGTGTGTGTGTGTGTGTGTGTTGTGTGTGTGTGTGTGTGCTGTGTGTGTGTGTGTGGTGTGTGTGTGTGGGGGGTGTGTGTGTGTGTGGTGTGGGGGGTGGTGTGTGTGTGTCTAGGCATTCACTACATACTTGTGGGGACCTACATTGTTTTTAACATAGTCACGTGTGGGACGCTGCCTTATGGGGACACATTGGGTCCCATAAGGGAATATTAATTTTAAGGGTGAAGACTTGGTTAAGTTTAGGATTAGGGTAGTGCATGTGGTTGGTTATGGTTAGGTTAGGATAAAGTCTCTTTGTGTGTGTGTCGTGTGTGTGTGTGTGTGTGTGTGTGTTTGTGTGTGTGTGTGTGCTGTGGGTGTGTGTGTGTGTGTGTGTTGTGTGTGTGTGTGTGTGTGTGTGTGGTGTGTGTGTACTAAGCATTTTATATACTGTGGGGACCTACATCTGTTTAAATAGTAGTGTGGGAACTCGCCTGCTTATGGGGAACAATGGAGGTCCCACTAAGGGGGATAATAATTTCCAGGGTGAAGACTTGGTTAGCGGTTAGGGTTGGTGTTTTGTGGTTAATGTTTAAGGGTTAGGATAAGTCTCCAGAAAGTATGTAGTCATGTAATGTCCTGAAGTGATGTATACATGGTGTGTGTGTGTGTGTGTGTGGGTGTGTGTGTGTGTGTGTGTGTGGGTGTGTGTGTGTGTGGTGTGTGTGTGTGTGTGTGTGTGTTGTGTGTGTGTGTGTGTGTGTGTGTGTGTGTGTGTGTGTGTGTGTAAGTGTGTGGTGTGTGTGTTGTGTGTGTGTGTGTGTGTGTGTGTGAGTCCTGTGGGCCATCACTCCAAACGTCATCCCTCTAACAGTTGCTCCGCCTCCACTGTCTCTGAGATCCAGCAGTCCTCAGGAGGGATGGTGATGTCACCTGTTGGGTGGGTGGCAATCTGCTGCAGAAGCTTCTCTGATTGAAGCAGCTGATTGGTCCAAGCTTGACACACCCCCTCTATGCCAGGCCCCTCCCCTCCATATTCTGGAGGCAGGACAGAAGGTGAGAAGAAGTCGCTCAAAGTGTCCTGGAAGTGAGCACCGTGCATATGGATCTGCAGTGGGGGAGAGGGAACCTGATTCAACACGGTGTGTGTGAGTGTGAGAAGAGAGACAGGTGATGTGTGTGTGACAGATGGCTGACCCTCTTTCGGATCTTATCCGGCAGGAAAGGGTGGATCATGGCTAACACGGGCCGGAAGAACATTGGCTCGTTCACTAGATGGATACCTCGGACTTTCAGTGGAAAGGAGTCCTGGACATGCAAACACACACACACAAGGACAGGTGTAGCAACAATATAACGCTCTTAGACTTGAAAGAGAAAAGGAAAACACAGTCTGTAAAAATGTGAACAAAGAAGCTGTTCAACTATTTCAATAAACAATATTTCTAAGCAATCATTAAATCATCTTTCTACCGGCCGATCGAATAATAATGCTCAAAGGGGAGGAAGACAAGGCTGAACTAAAGGACTCTTTACTTCGTTATGTTGAAGCCTCTTGGAGCAAAGAAGGTTTCACAGCACCAAGATCATTTATTGAAACTTGTTTAAATTTGGGGGGGAAACAATTCTGCTTTCTGTACTTGTTGCTAAAGTAGCGCTAAGTGCTAAATGCTGCTGAGAGCCAGGACTGAGAGCTGGGAATGTTGCTGTTTGATCAGAAGTAGCATACTCAGTACAGATGCACCTGCCATGCCACAGCTGTCCATATATCTGCCACAGTGCAGTATTCGTGAATTCCACTCTGAAGCTAACTAACACACATATTGACTCTGACTATGTGCCGTGTTGTTTAGCTGTGTTCCTAACTTACGCAAGAACGTTACAGAAATAACCTTCCTGTGTGCAACATGCAGTCATGAGGAGGTTAGTGGAGACCTCGAGTTCTCCTTTCTGTAATAAAGAGTTTATATAGTATAATGTTTTATTATGGATGCAGCATTGCACCTTAGCATATGTAGAGTTGTGTGTCCAGGATGCTTGGCCTACCGAAAGCACAGAGGAAATCTTTCTGGCCAGGGAAGGGTTAAACTGCAGAGCGTGGCCTAAACTCCATCCCTGCAGGTCAAAGATGGCCTTCAGACCCTGCGTCTGCGTCTCCGTTTCCATGGAGATGATCTCTGATGTCATCAGGCTGACACTGAACACCTGGAAGGCCAACCAGTCTTTTGGGTCCCACTGTCCTGCAAACAGAAACCACTGTACTCTGTCTTCCTTCACATTGCATCAGTCTGTAGCTCCACGCAGGACGTAGCAGTAAGCTCTGGTTACAACACGTATCAACAGGAACATAAATATATATATATCACCTTATATTGGAATGTGTTAGCAAAGCAAATATATATACACACAAATATATATCCACACAAAGAACACAGGTTTACTGACCGATCCTGTAGATGAGCACCCTGCTGCCGCTGTGGTCCCGCTGGGGGAGGACAGCGTGGTACGTCGTGTTGAGGAGGCCGAGCACAGAGGAGGGGGACAGACAGCGGCTGATCTCAGGACTCTCCCTGCGCCACCGCTGATAGTTCAGTAACAACTGCACAGGACACAGGAAACGAGAGTTATTCATAGGAATTAAAAAAAAATTAAAAAAGATTTTTAATTTGTATTTGTCCCGCTCACGGTACGCAAAACCAAATGTACAATAATTGCCACATAACATGACTCTACCATTCAGTTGTGAAGTGTTATTAAAAGCAAATCCAAGAAGAATGTGTGTGGTAAGAGTCAGTGTGTGTGCCAGTGACTCAGACTGCTGAGCTCACACACAGTTGGGCGAGCTCCAGGTGTGTGCAAAGCCAACCAGAGGACCAGCTCTACTCAAACAAACAGCCATCAAACACTGCGTTCTAACTATACAGTCTGCGGTACGCCAGTGTATTTTATTATTTTATCTTTTATCAATGTATTATTTACAATTAGCGGATTTAATATTTCTGTATTGCTTGTTTTACACCAAAATAAAATGTCTAGGATATTATTTGGCCTCACCAGATAAATAAATGCAGTATTTAGTGTTTTAGTTGCCTGAAGGGATTTAACAGCACACATTTTGACTTCTGAATTCTGAAGCTCTGTGATTGTCAGAGTAACTGCGACATGCACAAGACCCTGAAACTGGAGCCCCTGAATGCTATTCAGTCAAAATTCATTTTATTTATGCACAGATGTTTTTGCTCCTATAATGGTCAATAATGTCTATCAACAGTGTCCAACGTCACTTTTTCTCTAATGGATATAGTTTTAGTGTACACAACTGCAAGTACCCGATGGCTCGTTCAAGTACTGCATCACATGAAGGCTTGTTTGTAAAGTGCCTGAACGACGCATTTAGAGAGTAGCAAAACAAAATCCTAAAATGTAGCAGATACGCTCAGCGCTGAAATAAATAAATTAGGAATTTGACCGTCCATAACCGGATCATAGGTGGTTGGTATCCTGCTGCAGAGCTCCCTCTCCCACCTGGAGAAGGCTCGGGGCTCTGTGAGGACCATGTGCCATCCGCCCTCTGCAGCTCACCCAGAATGCAGCGGCTCGTCTGGTCTTCAACCTTCCTGAATGTTCCCACACCACGCCGCTCCTCCGCTCCCTCCACTGGCTTCCGGTAACTGCTAGAATCCACTTCAAGACACTGGTACTTGCGTACCATGCTGCGAATGGATCTGGCCCTTCCTACATCCAGGACATGGTTAAACCGTACACCCCAGCGCGTGCACTCCGCTCTGCATCAGCCAACGGCTCGCTGCACCCTCGCTGCGAGGGGGACCCAAGTTCCCATCAGCAGAAACACGTGGGTTTCTATCCTGGCTCCAAGATGGTGGAATGAGCTCCCATTGACATCAGGACAGCAGATAGCTTACACACCTTCCAGACGGAACACTCGTCTCTTTCGACTCCACTTTGAGCAATAGAACTATTAACAAAGCACTTATATACTAACAAAGGACTGGCTCCTCTAAAGCCAGTTGAGTAGCACTTGAAATGCTTGGCTCTATGAAACCTGATGTACTTTATGATTCTGTTTTCCTCAAGGTTGTGTCTTCCTGGTGGAATGCACTTATTGTAAGTCGCTTGGGATAAAAGCGTCAGCTAAATGCAATGTAATGTAATGTTCTTTATTTTCTCCAGTGCCTTCAACACCATCCAGACCCCACTCCTGGGGGACAAGCTGCAGCTCACCTCCTGGATCACCACCTCACCTCCTGGATCACCTCACCAGCCGTTCACAGTACACGAGGATTGTATTGCGTGGATAATAGACCAGTCACAGTAAATGTTTCTTTTTCATCTCACAGTGCACATATTTAAGTAATCATAACACGAAGCTAAAAGTTAATCTGTTTTCCCTTTCTCTTTTCAAGAGTGCTTCAGAGGATGGCTGAATTCACAAAACGTGGAGAAGACCGAGAGGGGGAAGTTGGCCGGTTACTACATTTCACAAAAAATACAGGACCTTGTGAAAAGCGGAAAGAAACAGTGGAAGGAAACTGCTTACAAATATGAAGTAATTGATGTTTTGAAAATGTTTTCAAATGTGTGTTAATGTTCATTGTGTGTTATAAATGATGTTCCTGCTTCTAAACATTTGATGTATGAGTATGTATATACAGACGATACATTCGGGTACCTTTCTGGTAAGGTAGGTGCTCTGATCTGAAATGATAGATGTTTATTGAGCTACTGCAATTGGGTGAGAGTGTTTCATCATCATATATGACCAGCTTAACCATCAAGTAATCCCAGCTAAAGTTCTACTCAAGATCATACCAGTCTGACCAGCTAATGGGGACCAGCTCGAAGACTGACCACCAGCTAAACCAGCTATCCCGACCAGCTAAATCAGTGGTTCTCAAATGGGGGTACGCGGACCCCTAGGGGTACGTTGGAGTACTGCAGGTTTATTTTGTTAATGAAAAAAATAAAATAATAATTATAAATATACCAATTTTAGGAAAAGTAAGGAAGTTTGAGCAGTGTGGGTTTTATATTAACAGAGTTTCACATATTTCAAAACGCGAAGTGTAATAACTGCAGTTTGCCTCCCTCAAAGATCCTCAGTGAAGCTCAAGCCCATGTTTCACTACATAGGACAACTTATTAAAAAGATCAGTTCAAAGCCACTAATGTCGTCTCAGTGTTATCGCATGATGTTAAAATTGGTTTGCCATGAATTTAGGGATGGATTGTAAACATTTGAAATGTAGCATTTAAGTGTTTCTCAGTTACAAAGTTGTTGTTTTAATAAATCAGACACTGATGGTGCAGTGCGGTACTGTACCTCTTTAAATAGGCATTTTTCCCCAAACAAATAGTTTTTGCGCTGATCAGGGGGTACTTGGCTCAATTCTTTTTTCAAAGGAGGTACATTATTGAAAAAAGTTTGAGAATAATATTGACTGCAGGGTCTACTTTTACTGAGTACTTCTCCCGCCTCTGCCTGCAGCAGTCATAAACAGATACTTCATTAAGTCAATCTGACTCCTCTCTGAAGTGTGTGTGTAAAATACTCCTCTCTCTGAAGTGTGTGTGTAAAATACTCCTCTCTCTGAAGTGTGTGTGTAAAAAACTCCTCTCTCTGAAGTGTGTGTGTAAAATACTTATAATATTATTACTCGTATACTGCATTAGCCTGACTTCACTCTTCTACCCACACATCGCCTCACACGCATCTGTTTTTATTTCATATGTATACACACTTTCTGTTCCTTTCCTTCCATACAAAACAACTTTAAAACTTTTAATTGAATTTTAATTTTAATTGTGTTCTTATTCTATTCTTGCTGTATTAAGTCCTGTGTATTAAGTGTTGCTATGTATCACAAAGATATGTGTGACTACTGTTTATTACCTGGAAATGTGGGGTTAGTATTTGATTTTGTTTTGTTTTACGAATCACTTTCAGTTACCTTTGTGTGTGTGTGTGTGTGTGTGTGTGTGTGTGTATGTTGTGTGTGCGCGCGCGCGTTGTGGTGGTGGTGTGCGTGCGTGTGTGTGTGTCGGGCAGGACGGGCTGTACCTTCAGGGAGAGCTCCACGTCCAGGTCTCTGGCCCACAGGAACTTGGTGAGGAACTGGTCTGAGAAGATCCTGACGGAGGCCAGCTCCTGCAGGGCTCTCCGCCTCAGGTCGACCAGCCCTCGGCCCAGCGGCTCCAGATCCTCCGGGCCGCCCCCGAGCTCAGAGCCGCTCATTTCGCTAACAGGTGCCGCTACACTCACTGCCAGAGTGCTACTGCCGAGAGTGCTGTGTGCGCGTGCAGGGTTGGGTTGTAACGGAAGAGCCTACATGTAACAGCGTTACGTAATCAGAATACAAAAATCAATTCAGCTCACATTGTATTTGAAAAACGAGCAATCTCATTATAGATACTTTCGTAAACCAGAAGTGAATACATTTTCCTCACAACATACTATTCATTTCCGGCAGATCTGAGAGAGAGAGAGAGAGAGAGAGAGTGAGAGAGAGAGAGAGCGAGAGAGAGAGAGAGAGAGAGAGAGAGAGAGAGAGAGAGAGAGAGAGAGAGAGAGAGAGAGAGAGAGAGAGAGATGCAGCGTGTCTGTGAGGCCCGCCCCCGCACGCAGATGAGCGAGTAATATTGAAAGTTAGATGTATGGGATTAGTTTTGTTTCATAAAGATAAAGCAACACTTTCTCAGAGTCAAGCAAAAACTAAGATTTTAGGGGGGAAAAACAAAAACCGAGTCAAGCTAATAAATAAATGCAATTTTTTTTTAAAAACTATAAGTTCAAACAAATCATTTGTGTAATCATGTAAGTATTTTTTCTTTGTATTAACATGTCTTTTTGTTTGCAGTTCTCTTTGCTTCTTTCTCAATGATCAGACTCTGCAGCTTTCTCCTTTGAGCTCCCTCATGTTGTACAATCGCTGGAGGACTGGGCTGTGCAGTGCCTTTCACGCGCCGCCTTTCACGCACAGCCTTCACTGTGTTTACCTTCAGAATCATTAGAAAAGGCTAAAAGAGCGGTGTGGCTGGTGTGTTTTAACCACACACACCTCTACAACACCACACACACACACGACACACACCACACACACACACACAACACAACAACACACACACACACACACACACCACACACGCTTTAAACGCAGACTTTGGTTCCTCCATGTTACGTTGTTATTGTTTCTCTGAGCGGACCCGCACATTTTTTTCAAACGCTCCCCTTTTTGGTCTATCTGCGCGGTTTTGTGCGCTGTGATGATTCGGCTGTTCCTTTAGTAATGAATATTACACGTTGAGAGGAAATCTTTCCACCAATAATTGCAATAAGTAATCCAAAATGTATTCACTTCAGGTTTACGAAAGTAACTGTAATCAGATTACTCGTTCTTCAAATGTAACGCGAGCTGAATACAGTTACTTGATTTTTGTATTCTGATTACGTAACGCCGTTACATGTATTCCGTTACAACCCAACCCTGGCCACACCCCACTGGGCTGGGCCGGAACACTTACAAATGTGGGCCGGTAGGATTTAGGAAAATCACACAGCACCGGCCCACCGGGGAAACTCCCGGTATTCCCAATGGCCAGTCCACCCCTGAGTTCAAGTATCTCGGGGTCTTGTTCTCGAGTGAGGGAACAATGGAGCGTGTCCAGAGGCAAGAGCTTTGGAGCTAAGAGGTGGCGTCGCTTACGTCTCTCTTACGTCGAGGCGTGCAGGAAACTAAACCCACCTCCCCTGAACATGGGTCGACTGTCAGCCTGCCTACAAGCAGTAGTGTCTATAAACACACTTTATAAAGTCAGGCAACACTAACCAGGCTTCGTGTGGTTCTGTTTATTTGTGCCTTACTTTGACCATCCGTTCACTGTTATCGATCATTGTGGAGAGAGGCAGACGTGTTGTTTTGTATTATAGCAGCTATCGGATGGAATCAATACATGGGCTGCACAGGTTGTCGTGTCCGACTATCACAAGTAGAATCATAATAAAAATACGCCGGTAAAATGGAAGAAAACGGTTTATGCCACAATAGGATAGCAATAGCAAGTAGTCAGTTTAGCTTCGGTTGCTATGCCAACATCACCCATTTTATACCAGAGAAACTTTCATAACAGCGTTGTGATGCCAAACAGCGTCAATTCAGACTGACACACATTCACTTAGGCTAAGGGGAACTGGGGATATGCATCAGCTGCTTGTGTGAGTCGGACAGTGAATACTTTACAGCAGCCGCTGCAGTGCGAGCTAACCGGGAGCTAACGGGAGAATACACTCCCGTGGAAGAGCAGCCAGCACTGCAGCGGTCGGTAAATGCCGCAGAAACACATTAATAAACAATGAACCACGGCACTCTGGAGAAAAGCATAAGGTTGGAGAAGTCGTTATTTAATTTAATCTGGCTTCGTGTGATTAAAAGCAACACGATCATCGACCCGACGCAGTTCCCCGTTGTTGTGAGCGCCGTAACGCCGTTGGGGAGCAAATCAGCGATGTAAACGGTGACGTCATGACGCAGCAGCGGCAGCACCAGTCGGGCTCTGGGCGGTGTGAACAGAGCGGGAGCAGAAAAGGGAAACTGGAGCTGAACCAGAAAAGCTCCCGCTCGGAGCTAGAAAGGGAAAAGCGCTGGTGTGAAAGCCGCATGAGTGAACCGATATGCTGGAAGCAGAAAGTGCTTTAGATCGGTTGAACCACAACGCTCATATTACCCATGGATGTATAATAAGAACCATATTACCCCTCCTGTACCCGGTGACACGATGGAATTAAGAGAGCTCAGACCCTCACTCATATAGAGGTCGGAACATGTTTGAAGTATAAATAAATAAAAGTAGGAATAGAAACATCAATGAATGAATAAATACAGGATTAAATAGCGTGCAGTGTTTTCAGATGAATTCAGTGTGTGTGCTGCGGCTCAGCTGGAAAGCAGTTGACTCACGACCGCAGGGTCCCTGGTTCAACGACTGGTCGATACGTCTTTTTTGTTTTGTTTATAAAAGCTACAGCTAAATGAGAGGCTTTTCAATCATAATCATTAAACTGGAATACATGCACTCTATGGTTCTATCTCATATCACATATTGCTTAACAACCACTCTTAAACCCCTGGAATCATTATACAAACAAACACTTAAAATAGTAGATAAGAAGTCAGTTTATTCTCATCATTGCCCAATACTCACAACATATAACTTGTTGAGCTGGGAAAATGTAATGAGATATGTAAATGCTTGCCTCATGTACAAAATAATACACGGCCTTACCTCACCTCCGCTCAGACATTTTATCACCATACGCACGCCTGTAACCAGGGCAACAAGAGCTGCAACAAGAGTTGTTCCATTAAGGAAGAGTTCATTCAGCCAATCTTCTTTTTCTTTTAAAGCTGCACAACAGTGGAACTCAATCCCAGTAAAGATTAGAGAACTAAACACCTGCAGTTTATTTAAATCTAACTTAAAAACATGGTTAGTGGAAAGTCAGCTCTGTCAACACTGACACCATCTGTACTTTACAACGCTCTGTTTATACATCTGCTTTGTGGATATGTATTTTAGTTTAGTCTTTATATGCTTTTATCATAATATAAGTATCTCTGTTGAATGTTGTTTTACTGATTGTATTTACCTGTTATTTGAAGTGAATTTTTGTTTTTAGGATGACTTTTAACATCTGTCCAGAGACTACAGACGAGAAATAGCCTGTTGGCTAACTCTTTAGCGCATTTACAGAAATGTCAATTAATGTGCACTGTCCCTGTCAAATAAATATATAAAGAAAAGAAAGAATAAAAACAATATTGTTAACATGAAAATATGATTTAATGTTCGTTGTTTGGAGTTATTCTAAGGCTTTACTCATTGGGAACTCGGTTCGAGATAGAGCACACTGTTGAGATGTCCAATCTGCCTGTTTTACACACTTTGACCAGCAGGGGGTTGTGTTCAGATGAAGCCCATGATGAAGCCTCATGAGATGAACCCTTTTGCGACTGGAAAGCTTCAAAGCTTCATAAGGCTTCATCTCGCCATCACTAGTAGCTGGTCTCTTCAGTGGACCACTGCTGCTTGTTACGTTTCTCCATCGTTGTGTACAAACTGGCTTTTTGTTGTTGTTCAGGAGTTGATCCCGCCCCTGCCCCCGCCTCGACGTAAGCGTGACGTATGCGGTGCTTTTGCTCTGGCCGAACCGGATTCCGGAGCTAAGATGCTGCTCCGTGCGGTGTGAACAGGAAAAAAAAAAAACCCGGTGCTTTTCAAGCTCCAGCTCCGAACCGGCCCTGAAACACCGTTGGTGTGAATGAGGTAAAAGAAGTCTTGCATTTCGCATGTGTAAAGTCGTCCGATGTTTTCCATTTCGTTTCGTAAGAGGATAACCAAAGGGAACAGCGCTTCAATACAATCGGCCATTGTTGTTGTTGTCGATGTGAGGGATTTCCGCGCGGTTGGGATTTTATGAAGCAGGCACGTAAACGGTGGCGTCATGACGCGGCAGCGGCAGCTCTGGGCGGTGTGAACGGAGCGGGAGCAGAAAAGGGAAACCGGAGCTGAACCAGAAAAGCTCCCGCTCGGAGCTAGAAAGGGGAAAGCGCTGGTGTGATTTATGGCGCTGATATACCCATGAGGGACTTCGCCTCGACCGGAAGTAGATGGGCTGACTTTAAAGTCCACCAAAAACCGAGAGAAGAAGAAGCTACAGTTATTATTCCAGTTCGGCTCTGGGTGAGTAACAGTTGATTTGTAATGCTAAGCTGACTTTATTTTAGTTATTTATTACACCAGTTGTCTTTAAGACAGTTTGAGTTGTTGTGTTGATTCTCGTTACCATAGATATTGTTGTAAATATATGCTTATTAGGATCGCCATTCACTGTGACGCAGCATTTTCCCCATTGGAATTAATGAGGTTCTTCAGTTAGCAACTAACGCTAAGCTAAGCGACGGTTTAGCTCATTAGATAAATAGATATACTTTATTTAAATAATTATTTACCTTAAGAATGATTGTGTCACAGCAGAAGTGTTTAAAAGATACAATAAGATATAATAAAAATGAAGCATTAGCAGCAAGTTTACACACGGGACACATATCACGAGAGTATCTAAAGAATACACAATATACAGAAAATACTGTATACATGGGGTACATTAAACAGTCTTACTGGCTAATGTTTGCTTTCTGTGATAGTTAGCGACAGATAGCATTATAACCGTGGTTCAAACAACCGTTAATGTCATTTTAATGAAATTAAAGTGAACAAACTGTGAGCTGTAAGTTAGAATGTAAGTTGCTACTCAGATTATGATGAATTATATCTAAATATTTGTATTGTATTAATAATTACATAGAAAACCAACTTGTTATCGTAATGGTTAAAGTCATTTGCATGTAATGTTAATAACTATCTGACCTTTCTATCATGTTCTCCTCTGCTTAACATCACATTGACTAAATGGATCAATTTGGAGCATGTTTACGTCACAGCAGCAGAGATGAGACGAGGCACTGCTCATGGTGTGATAAAACACTACATATAAGCATCTAGAAATAGAACATATCATTGAATAAACTCTTTGAATTCCTCCTCTTCACTCCTGACAGTTTTCCACCTGAAGCAGCTCTGTGGTCTTCATCAGGACCCAGTGTTCCCAGAGAGGACCTGAAGCAGCTCTGTGGTCTTCATCAGGACCCGTGTCCCAGAGAGGACCTGAAGCAGCTCTGTGGTCTTCATCAGGACCCAGTGTTCCCAGAGAGGACCTGAAGCAGCTCTGTGGTCTTCATCAGGACCCAGTGTCCCCAGAGAGGACCTGAAGCAGCTCTGTGTCTTCATCCGACCAGTGTTCCCGAAGGACCTGAAGCGGCTCTGTGGTCTTCATGCAGGACCAGTGTCCCCGAGAGAGGACCTGAGCAGCTCTGTGGTTTCATCAGGACCAGTGTTCCAAGAGAGGACCTGAACAGCTTCTGTGGCTTCATCACGACCCGCAAGTGTTCCAGAGAGGAACCTGGAAAACGCAAGCTCTGTGGTCTTCATCCAGTGTTTCAGCTTAAAAGCAGGTGTGTTGTGTGTGTGTGTGTGTTGTGTGTGTGTGTGTGTGTGTGTGTGTTGTTGTGTGTGTGTGTGTGTGTTGTGGTGTGTGTGTGGTGTGTGTTGTGGTGTGTGTGTGTGTGGTGTGTTGTGTGGTGTGTGTGTGTGTGTGTGTGTGGTGTGTGTTGTGGTGTGTGTGTGTGTGTGTGTGTGGTGTGTGTGTGTGTCGTGTGTGTGTGTGTGTGGTGTGTGTGTGTGTGTGTTGTGTGTGTGTGTGTGTGTGTGTGTGTGTGTGTGTGTGTGTAGTGTGTGTGTGTGTGTTGTGTGTGTGTGTGTGTGTGTTGTGTGTGTGTGTGTGTGTGTGTGTGTGTGTGTGTGTGGTGTGTGTGTGTGGTGTGTGTGTGTGTGTGTGTGTGTGTGTGACCTTAATAATGAATTTCTCTAACATTATTTATCCCACAGTTTATTCATAAGTTATATGCATACTGTTTAGTTTGAGTAAACGCTCCCCTTTTGCCTTCAGCATATTGTGTTAGTACGGTAACTCTTCTTTATTTCCGTTAGCATACTGGTTTCTGTGAGGTAACTCCTTTATGTTACAGGATGAAGCCTCAGTTTATTGACTTGTTGTTTCTAGTCTCCTCCTGACAGATGCCCCTTTCACACCAACGCGTTTTCAGCTCCGGCTCGGAGCTGGGGCCGAAAAGTACCGGTTTTTCCCGTTCAAACTTACCTCCGGTTCACTTCCAGCTCCAAAAAATGGTCGGTCTAGAGCAGTGTTTCTCAAACTTTTTCATACCAAGGACCACTTAACCAATAAAGAAAAACTCGCAGACCACCTAACTCCACAAATCACATCGTTTTTCTAGAACAGATTACAAATCGCCTGAAAATGGTATAAATAAGTGGCAAAGCTCGCTCCATTGCAGAGATATTCCCGCGAGAGTGCGGAAAACTTTATTTATTTACTTTATTTATTTCAAATGTGAAATTGTACCAATATACTAACGGACCACTAGGGGGCGCTCACGGACCACCAGTGGTCCGCGGACCACACTTTGAGAAGCACTGGCCTGGAGGCAAGAGCTTCGGAGCTAAGAGGCGGCGTCTCTTACGTCGAGGCGGGGGCAGGGGCGGGATCAACCTCCTGAACAACAACAAAATGCCTGCGTTTTATCCATTTGTACACAACGATGGAAAACCTCAAACTGAATAAGCACAAAGAAGTCTTGCATTTCACATGTGATGTTTGTACAATCGGCCATTGTTGTGGTTGTCGATGTGAGGGGTTTCCGCGCGGTTGGGATTTTATGAAGCAGGCACGTAAACGGTGACGCCATGACGCAGCAGTGGCAGCTCTGGGCGGTGTGAACAGAGCGGGAGCAGAAAAGGGAACCCGGAGCTGAACCAGAAAAGCTCCCGCTCGGAGCGAGAAAGGGAAAAGCGCTGGTGTGAAAGCCGCATTACAGAGTCCTGGAGCTGTGAGTTTCTCCTCTTCAGTGAAGCAGCTTTATTACTGTCTCCTATTGTCGCAGACAAAGTAGCATCACATGGAAATATTCAAGTAAAGTAAAAGTACCTCTAGATAGTACTTAAGTACAGTACTTGAGTAAATGTACTGAGTTACTTCTCACCTCTGCTATGAACCTACGAAGTAGCTGTGGATTGGTTTTGTTGTGTCTGTCGGTTGTATTGAGTTGTCTTGTTTTGTGTCAGCTGTAGTTGTGTTGATTATTTCAGAGACCCAGCCGGAGAAGGAGAACTGAGAGCAGCATGGAGGAGAACAAGGAGACTCCTGGAGCTCAGGTCAGTGTGCACTTCATCACAATATATTCCTAATTCCAGCGTTTCCGCCAGGCGGGCGTCTTGCCGTCATTTGACGCCCTTATTCAGCTCGGAACGCCCTGGACTCGAGCCGAGGGCGTCCAGAAGAGTTTTTATCGCTTGAAATGAGGAAAAGGGAGAAGGACATCCCTCTGCTGGAGGGGCAAAGGAGTCTGGTGGGATTCTTTTCACCGCCAGCAAAGCGTGTTCCTGTGCTAGCGGAGCACGCGCGTGAACTGCGAGCGCTGGAGCCTCGCAGCGGCGAAACTGAGGCTCTGGTAAACTGTGGTAACATGAAGAGCCGTTTCGGAGCCGGCTCTTCTTATGGCGCGTTTCCACTGCAGCGGGAACTAATAAGGCCTAACCAAACCGAGCGAGGCCTGCAGTGGAAACGCGCCATTAGTGAGCCGAGCCAAATGATCCGACTCACTAAAAAGAGCCGGGATTCCCATCACTAATACGTAAAGAGATAGTATCTATAAGTGACGGCTCAATTCAAAATTCAAGTCCAGGGTTTCCCTCACAGAGACTTCACTTGGGCCGCCCAGGTTTAACGGCCACCAAAGGATATTTCCCGACCCATTCATTATTATTTTTGTATCCGTCTGCGAGCACGACGCCATCTGCAATCGATTTACTAGTGGACAATGATCCCTCGCTGGCTGTACCTGTTCGCTCTGCTATCGCGTGGAGGGTCTGCTAACAAGCAGCCAACAGAAAGGTTCACGTTAATGTTGTTGCACCTCACGAATGCCTAACACTGTTATCCCCAAATGAAAGATCACAACCCGTTTGAAATATACAATATGAATGCACAACATAGTTAGATAGAGGTTAGAACGTTGTTGTCTACGATTCTTTAATGGTCAGATCAAGTCTGAAATGTGACTTGCGTCACAGCAGCTCCATGTGTAACGTCAACATAGACACATAAGACAAACACAATACATGAGAAACAAACAACTAACATGTAACATAACAGCAGGACCAGTGAGAGCTGCTCAAAGAGCCTTCAGCCTGCATCTGATCTGTAGCTCTGTGTTCCCTGAGAGGACTGACTGGAGCACAAAGGATGCTTCAGGCTGACTTCAGTGAATCTCCATTAGATGGTAGCAGTTCAGATTCTCTGTTGGAGCATGCTTTGGGTCCCAGATGATGCTGTTGGTCAGCCTCTCAGGTTATTATGGTCTGTGGGTGCATCAGTAGAGAGGAGCTGGCTGTCCTGTCTGTGCTGTGGTGATTGGGGTTTGCAGTGATTGCAGTAACTCAGGGCACCTGGGTCTGGTGTCCTGCAGCTATTCAGAGCCTCTCTGCTCCTCTCTGGGCTCTCTCTGCTTTTCCCTACAGAACCCCGGGTTTGTTGAGTATATGTTGTTGTTACTTTAGTTGCTTTACTTTGTGCACCTCAACACTCTCACACATACACATTCATGCAACCCTCACCCTGCATTTACACGACTGATACCACTGACGTCCACACCTCATGCCTTACTTATTGTTGCACTTTAATTTGGATTGTTTCCTTTAAATAAACATGTTTTGATAACCGTTGACATGGTGCGTCTCCTTTTTGTTGTGGCCTTTTGAGCCGGGTCATAACAAATGGGGGCTCGTCCTACGGGTTATTGGGTTAAAAGTTAGTGTCGTGCTCAGAGCACATGGCGTCATTTGAGCAGCTAATTAGTTGATGTGGTCCAGCTGTGTGCTGGCTCGGCGCTGCTATTTGGGGGACACATCATGTTTTTGGGTTTCAGGAAGCTTTAGTGTTTGACATGGCGTCAGGTTTTGTGTGCCAATCAGAAGGTAAGATGTTGCTGCTTGTTACGCTTTTGTGAAGAGTTTTCCCCGCTAGGTTTAAGTGGCGTTTCCCCTTGTTTGTTATTTTCATAGTGTTGTGGCGACGTGGTTAGTGTCAGCTGTTTTCGGACAGCTGTCTCGGGGGCACATCCCTCGTGATTTCTTGGTGTTACCTGCGTGCAGGTCGCTCCATAAATCCGCCGGGTTCCAGTGCGTAATTACCCGCCGCAAGCCACATGAAGACTAGGTGAGATTAGTAAGATTTTGGTTGGGC
Source organism: Chionodraco myersi (assembly GCA_009756435.1). Taxonomy (NCBI): domain Eukaryota; kingdom Metazoa; phylum Chordata; class Actinopteri; order Perciformes; family Channichthyidae; genus Chionodraco; species Chionodraco myersi. The sequence goes on along the minus strand of RQJG01057579.1, from coordinate 6,465 downwards.
AGTTAGGGGGAAAATTCTCTGTTGGGTTTTGTCTTTGCCCAGGCGTGTTGACAGTTTAATACTTTGCTTTCTGATTGGGTATAGGCAATATATTATGGCTTCTTTGTCGGCGTTTGTGGATGCGCCCTCAGTATCTTTCTTGGATGATTGCCAGAAGGCGCAGTTGGTCGAAATAGCAGAGCATTATGAAATTGCTGTTTTAGGGAGCAAGCGGAAACATGAGATTAAAGCTGTCATCTTTGTTTGAGCGGGGAGTGTTGCAGAAGAGCGAGTCTGGTGCGGCAGGGGTCGTGCCAGTAGTGGTTCAGACAGCTGGTTTGACATTCGAGCAGCAAAAGGAGCTTTTGGCCATGCAGTTTAATCAGACGTTGGAGTTGAGGATTGAGCAGGAGGAGTTGAGGATGGAGCAGGAGAAGTTGAGGGGTCAGCAGCAGGAGGCAGAGAAGCGTTTAGAGGTGGAGAAGGTGCTGGAGGTGGAAAAGATGAAATGTGAGAAAGTGCTGGAGGTGGAAAAGATGACATTTGAGGTGGAATATGCTAGATTACGGCCGATTGGAGAGGGCAAGCTTGCTCCGGTGGAGGATGGTTCTGATAGATCGGCACCAGGTGGTGGCGATATTATTTCTTACTTGCGGTTGGTGCTAAAGTTTAATGAGCGTGACCCTGACATTTTTTTTACTCTGTTTGAACGCATGGCAGAGGCAAGAAACTGGTCAGATTGGGACAAAGTGCTGTTACTTCAGTGTGTACTCACTGGGCGAGCACAGGAGGCTTATTCAGCTATTTGTGGCGAAAATGCTTTGGACTATGCTAGAGTAAAATCAGCAAGTCAGAAAGTCTCTGACAGGGTGACCAACAATCTTTGAGCAGATTTATGATTTCTAACAGGTGGAGCAGTTTTGCCGAAGTAACAACATACTGATACCGGTTAGTAGGGATGTAACGATACCAAAAACTCACGGTACGATATTTATCGCAACATTGAAAAATAAAGGGGGAAAATGTGAATTTTCTTTTTTTTTACTTGAATTTTCTGTTTACAATATCCCCTGCTGTGGAAAAAACTCTCTTGCTTGGTACTAATGTTGCTGGAACAGAGAATTATGCTTTGGCCATGGGTGACAGCAGTGGGTAAAACTGTGCATTGTTTCTCCACCACTTCAAAAACAATACAGTTTTTGCCAAGAAGGTGAGGCTTATTGACAGAGATATAAATATACTGTTGGTACTTGTCAATGTCTCTAGGTATGTACATGTAGCCCTGTAAATACGATGTCCTTTTGTGTTATCTGTTTTAGGTTCATGTTGTAACCTACTTGCTGCCATGTTGGACAGGTCTCCCTTGAAAAAGAGATCAATGATCTCAATGGGACCATCTGGTTAAATAAAGGTTTTTTAAAAAAAAAAAATTATTTAAAATATCGCGGTAGATTTTTTCAGTCTCACGACGGTATTGAAACATTTATTTAGCGCGATATTCGATATATCGTTACATTCCTACCGGTTAGTAAAAACAATGAATTAATGCTTTGACAAGTCTGCAGACAAGACGGCAGGCGAAAAACTTTTTTAAAATGTGTGTTTTCTGAATGGAGATCGGCTAAGCTAACGCAGTATCTGCTCCGACCGTCCACACTCACAACAACGGCCTACAGACATAAATAAACCAGCGACTGTATTCGCCATGACACAGACAGTCTGTAGTTTGTACTTGTTTAACTTCTGTCTAGTTTCTGAACAGATATGAGGAGCTGTGAGCTCTGAGGGCTAACAGCTAACGGCTGATGTTGGTTTTGTGGTTCACATTGAAGATGATGTCACGGCTCCGCCTACACTGCGTTACTATAGTTACTCCTCCAGTTTCTAAACTGTATTGGAAACGCAGCATAAAGTGAGCCTGGTCTACCTAGGCCTAGCGATACCGTACTAAGCCGTGCGAGGCCCTGCAGTGGAAATGCGCCATAAGTGGATGTCATTGAAGACCTTTACAAGAGCAGTCTCAGTGCTGTGGTTTGGACGAAACCCTGACTGGAACACATCCAAACAGTTATTTACCCTCTTAAGCCCCACGGACCCGGTTCCGGGGCCGAAATGGCGTCATTTGCAGGAAACAACATCTAAGGAACCTTAATATTTAATAAAATATGAATATTTTATATCCATATAATGGGAAAAAACTCATTTAACTGATCTTTTTCATTTCTTTTTATAAATAAAAATACACAATGCTAACACTGACCCTCTGAATTAGCCCAGAGCGAAAAATGCTAACCTATTACTGCACCGAAAATCACTCCTAGCTCCCTTATTACTTATCCTAGCTGCACATCCAACACAGTTGTTTATGATTGTAAAGACATCTAACGGTGCCCACCTCAACACTGAAAGATACAAACTCGCGACGTTATCAACAAAAACGTACATCAAAACATGTGGCGCTAGGTAGCCTAAAACGCTAACATGGCTTACCTTGGCTTTGTCTGGTCTAAACTGGTCTTCAATGGCATTAAAACGATGCTGTAGTTAATCCATAGGTTAATATCCAATATGGCTGTGTCCCCTTTGAAATGTTCTGATAATCTATAAGCAATAAAACTGCAATTCCGTTTTCAAATATCAGAGCAGGCCATTCCTACGCTCTGTAGCGAGATTGAATGCGCGACGAAGCCTTTTTTTTTTTTACATGAGTGTGTGCGGGACGATTTCCCTTGGATTCTATTGGCTCTAATGGTCAGGAAGAGATGTCACATGTTAAAATTGAACAAGCGGGACCAGAGATAAGGACAATCCACCCAAATGGCCCCAGAAGAGGTTTTTTTTGCGAAATCTGTCTAAAAAGGTCAAATATCACTTATTTTCCATCAATCTTGATACAGGGTACTTATTATATGTTGTACTTTAGATTCCTAGTGGCTAGTGGAGTACTTCGTGACCACAGAGTGAACGTTGTGATCAGCTGTTAGCGCAGTTCTCCAGTGAAGGGGGGAGTCTCCCTCCGCAGCTGGTTGGCGTAGTTTTGGCACAATTCCGTTGTACAGACCGACGTTAACAGCAGCCCTGTTTGTGCACACGGAGACCGACTGTCGTCCGGTGATCTAACCGCCTTCTGGAAAAGCTTCACACGTACGTCGGTACGCAAATACGCTTTGTGACACAAGTGACGGTACGCATTTCAGATTACGCACATAACCTGCGTACCAGTTATGTGCACCCCTGTACTACAGCAAAAGTATTCTCCGTCGGGACTTCCTGCAACAACACCACGCCGTTATCTTGATTCTGATTGGCCAGAAGACATTATCAAAGACTGTTCGTAATATAGAGAAGATGGATCCATACGTGACAAAAGTTTCAAAAACCCGTTCTGGTCTTTCGGTATTTCCAGACAAGTGGGCGACTGAAACATCAATCTCTTAGCTAACTGCTGTCTTGTGCAACCTCGGCGCATAGTTGGCTCAGAACTTATTTGCTTCCTTTAAACACCAGATATTTTTATATGCAGTGGTGGCTAAGCCATTTCTTGGTACTGTGTGTTCCTACCCTCAGCCATACGCCTGGCGCATGCTCTGGGATTGTGGATGGGTAGCCATTCTGCCAACATGCGATTTAAAATAGTCCTGTGAATCCGCACTTACTGACAAACAAAATCTACACTTACCAGCTGTTCTAACGCGATTTTTGACCAGCATTAATATTTATGATAATGTAGTGTGTGTAGTGTCCCCCGTCATTACTACATAGCCTGTATTGATTCTCGATTTTTTAATACCGCACTGTGATTGAATCAAAGTAAATATATATATATATATTTAAGTCGTCATGAACACATTTGTCCATCAGACAGAGGGCTGCTGTGCCTCCTGTCATCATTAATGGACGTCTCTTTGAAATGACCGCTCAGAAGAGAGGAGTTCTCATTTCTCTAACCGCCTGCTGCTTCCCCTCCTCTCTCCTCGGTTCCCCTCCTCAGTCCTCCGCTCGCATCTCCTGTGGGCAGCACTAAGTATCGAGGATAGGAGTCGAGGAGGGAAATTTGAGTATTGAGAAACCTCTATTGGCACCTTTATCATTAACAAAGCATTTGTCCAGGATATTGTCTTTCCTGCTGTGATCCCTAACATACTGCTGGAACCCAGGTAACACAGTCTCCAGGCAACATTGCTTCATGTCCCAGAGCACTATTGCTGAGTTGTAGCTCGTGAACACAGTGTCCTCTGCCGCTGGGAGGCACATAAACAACAAACAGTAAAATACACCCGAATTCTCTCGTCAGATAAAAGTGTCTTAACGTCATGCCGAGAATTTCTACGTTGGGATCACAGGTTTTACATTTACTGAGTATGATCGGCACCACAGATCATTAATATACACACAAATACCGCCTCCTCTGGTTTTCCCCGAGTTCGCATCACTGTCTGCTCGAACAAGGGTGAATCCGGGTACTTCAAAGAGATTCAGGCTTTGTAGATTGTAGCCAACTTTCCGTGAAACATAATAAAGAGGCCTCAAGAAATTCATGACAGTACCTTGTGTATGTCCTTAGTGTGTCCACGTTGTTGCTCAATGAGCGCAGGTTTGTGAGAATGATGGATGGAAGTGGTGGCCGGCTGAATCTCCGCCGTATTCTGAACGCCTCCCCTCCTTCCTCGTCTCTTTTTCCTGGTGTTTCTAAGCGGCTCCCGAGGGATTTCTTCCAATAACGAAGAGCACAGATGGCTTGGTGTATTCGTAGGAGGCCGATCGCATTGTAGCCCTACCATTGCCTCGCGTCTGTAGCAGCGCAGAGGCCGAGGCTCCTCGCCATACCTGTTCGTGCTGTCACTCAGGTGTGTCTTGGAAAGTTGAATGGCCAGACATGGTCTGCAGAAGGCAAATGTAATCCACAGGATCAAAAGCATGGTCTCTCAAAATGACGTTTCATACAGACACAACAAAGTTTAGACAATAATTAGACCAAAAAAACTAAAACAAGACGAACAGAGCATACTGAGACTCGCAGTGACAGGATGCCGTCTCCAGTATACCAGGGGTGGGAGTAAGTCATACATGTGCAAGTCTCAAGTTACTGGGGTGAGAGTCAAGCAAGTCAAGTCCTACGAAATCCTGATTAATAACCCCAGTTTCCGCATTTAAATCAGTGGTTATGAAAACTAGAGTTTTATTTTCAACATTAACAACAATGGAGAGTGGGGCTCTGAAATCATAAAACAAGTAATAGGGGGATTAATTGGGCAGTTCAGTGCGTGTGTATAGAGGTGCGTGTGGTTAAAACGTAGCAGCCTGCGGTCGCTCGTTAGCTGTTCTAATGAAGGTAAACACCGTGAAGGCACAGCTCTTTGCAGCTGGTGCTGCTCTTCTGAGATTCTGCTGAGTTACACCTGCCTCCTGGTGCTGCAGAGATTTCATGAAGTGAAGGAGGGTTTTCTTCTATAAAACAGCTGTGGGCAGCAGATACTGTGAGTCACAGACATGAATACATAGGTCAAGGCAGACTGGTTCACAGACTCTCCTGTTTTGCCGATCCGGTGCTTGAACAAATAACTCTACACCCCTGGTCGAAATGTCCCTAAAATGAAGTCCGAGTTTGAAATGTATCTCAAATAATGTATGTATTTCCCCACATAAACACAACGGTCTGCAATGAAACGGCTGTCTCCTGTGCGCTCCACTTCCTACTTTCTCCTGCGAACGAGATACTTTCTCTTTTTTTTTTCATTGCCCTCTTGGTGTTTAGTACAATGCAAATATTTTATTTTAAAATGTCCTTTCGAGTCATCTGTCTCAAGCCTAAGTCAAGTCTCAAGTCATGAACTCAAAGTCAAGTCGAGTCTTTTATCAATGTTAGTCAAGCAAGTCTCAAGTCAAAAAATATGCGAGTCAAGTCATGTGACTCGAGTCCCCCACCTCTGGTATATACTTTGGTTAGAATATTGCTGTATTACTGTATCAAATATAATACAAATATAATAAACACAAACAGTTGATAAATAGTATTTTGTTAACTCAAGGTTTATATTAAGTGAGTTTTTAATGTGGTAACTTGTGTATTTATGCTTTTTAGATTGACTTTCTGTCTTTCTCTGTCCGTCTGTTCTAGAAACCGAAAGGAAGAGAGAGATGTCACAGCTGTCAGCAATGTGACAAATCCTTTACAACATCTGGAAATTTAAAGCGCCACCTGCTTATTCACACTGGAGAAAAACCGTATAGCTGTGAAGAGTGTGGGAAAAACCTTACAGCTGTGAAGAGTGTGGGACAACTTTCACTACATCAGGTGCTCTCAAAACACATCAACGTATTCATACTGGAGAAAAACCTTACAGCTGTGAAGAGTGTGGGAAAACGTTCACTCAATCAGGTGCTCTAGAATCACATCACCGTATTCACACTGGAGAAAAACCGTACTGGTGTGAAGAGTGTGGGAAAACTTTCACTACATCAAGTGATCTCAAAAGACATCAACAT